>CM055961.1:49332500-49540000 GCA_029531755.1 Holothuria leucospilota
ACCCCAGATGACCTTTCACCTCCACCAAAAATAATAGGGTTCTTCCTCATACCATAATGCATCTATACAAAGTATGAAATTCATCTAAGCTTCCTACCTCAAGATATTGTGTTAACAAGGTTTTCAGAGTTTGACCCCCGGTGACCCCAGGTGACCTTTGACCCCCACCAAAAACAATAGGGTTCTTCCTCTTAATATGGGGCATCTATGTACCAAGTTTGAGAACTGTCACAGTTTCCCTTCTTGAGATATCGTATTAACGAAGTTTTCAGGGTTTGACCCCCGATGACCCCAGATGACCTTTCACCTCCACCAAAAATGATAGGGTTCTTCCTTATACCATAACGCATCTACATACAAAATATGAAATTCATCCAAGCTTTCTAACTCAAGATATTGTGTTAACAAGGTTTTCAGAGTTTGACCCCCAGTGACCCCAGGTGACCTTTGACCCCCACCAAAAACAATAGGGTTCTTCTTCTCAATATGGGGCATCTATGTACCAAGTTTGAGAACTGTCAGAGTTTCCCTTCTTGAGATATCGTGTTAACGAGCAAAGTGTCACAAACACACATACACACACACATACACACGCACGCACACGCACACATACATACACACACACGCCATCATGAATGCATAGGTTTCTCTTATCATCGAAACCAATAAAAAGAGTTCTCTGATGTACCGAAAAATTAATGTTCCACAATTACAATACCATACTGTTGCCTCAAGTGATGCACAGTTTGTACTGAACTGAGGTTGTGGAACCACTGACAAAGTTTGTTATGCAACCCTGAGCATGCAAGAGAAAAGTGGTCTGCAAAAGACTCGGGCAGGGCGAGGCCTACTGGTAGTCCCAGAGGTTTCATGAGGGCATGAGGTGGTCCCCTTCAGTAACAAACAAGGGTACTAAAATATTACTTGTGACATAGTCCATAAACTCACCTTTGATTTTGCGCATGAATTCCTTGTCTTGGTGACTGTATGAGATCATAACATCTTTTGGTTCCATACTGTTTACTCTGTTGGAGTCTGCCAATTCTATACCATGTGTTGTAACCACGGCTGCATGTGAGAAAGAGGGCCTTTTACTACCGGTTGGGGTTGATGGACGACTACCTGCTGGAGATGAAGGATTACTAGTCCTTGGACCTATATGAGTGTTAGCTCGGAGTCCATCCCCTGCTGCACCTTTTGAGTGTTTTTCTTCTCCCTCTGGTGCCTTCTTTTTGTAGCGGTCTGGAGAATGCTTGGGAGAATGACGAGGTGAATGTTTACCTGACTTGTGCTTCTTCTTGGTGCGTTTCTGAGTGCTCGAACCATTACCCATTACTCTATAAACAGCAAGGAGTCATTGAACTAAAAAAAAAGGAATTTTTAAAAAGTTGCACAGAGTCAATTTATTTTCCCTGAAGGAAATTCTCCAGTAATGTACTGAAGTGGCTCTAATCTACAAGCAGATTCTGAAAAGAAGAACAAAAGAAAGAAAAAGGGGAAAAAAAAATAGAAACAAAAAGTGCAAACAAAGTAAAAGAATAGTTTCAAAACCCATCTCCCCTGCCTGGAAAAACACTAATAAAATCAAGTTTAAAATCAGATCCAAAACTGTATGGCATTCAATCAGTGATTAAATTCTGCAGTTTGAGGTTTACTTGATTTTAATGATTTCTTTGTGAAATTTTATAATTAAAAAAATATTGATCAGACCAAAGTATTAAAAACTTCTGCCAATAAAGTAAAAAAAGGGGTGGGTGGCATGGTTCACGGGTGGTTCATTATTACTCCCAAAATGATGCCAAATGGATGCTGTTAGTGTGTACTGCAATGTCACAAGTGGTCTCAACAGGATAATGGCCAAATTTTCAGCCCTTGTACTGTACAAGCTGCAGTTTGACAGGCCTGGTCTACATTAAAACCTTGGCTGTATTTTAACACTGATCAATGTACATACTGAACAGAGTTGGCTATATATATTCAAAATGACAACAAAACTTTAAAATCAATTGATGAAGCTGCAGTAAACCCTCATAAACAAATGCTGATATTGACAATTACATACAGTACTGAATATTTTCCGATGGGTAATTAATGAAAGAAAAGGGGGTTCCATAAGTTCCATTCCTCTTCTTCAGACTAGGAGAGGGACCAATCCCAGTCTTTACCCCTCTTTGCAGGATCACTATTTATTGCATACAAAAACTGTTACTGTACGGGTATGTCACATGATCTACAGTATTTGCACCACATTATATTGACCAGCTTGGACAGTTTACTTGATCTTTATCAAAATGAGACCCAGTAGTATTGTAAAGATTATTTCAGGACTGTGCTGGCCATACAGTGTCTTACCAAACTGTAATCTGAGAATTCTATGTACAGTAACAACTTTTGGTCTTTCAGTTGGCCTAGTGTAAGTCAAAATACCATACTGTAAATCTTATAAGTTGCACTGACAGTATGGTACTTGCAAATACTGAAGTAACCCAAGCTCTATTAACCATGCATATCAGCACTAAGTGTAAACTGTCTATGAAAATCCAACAGATCCAATAAATCTTTAATTGTTAACATTCAAACTGAGATCAGTTCATTCCAAACACAAAAGCCTCATCATTTGCAGTCTATAAAAACAAATGTTTGTAGTGTATTGAAAAAAAAAACATCTTTATGTTTTCTCAACATGCAGTACAGTATCTTCTGTACACAGTCTGTGTTGCAAACTTAATTCTGAAGCTACAGTACGTACAGGGGTGTACAGTACATACAGTAGTACTGTACTTCTCCTGGCAGTGACTACAGTAAACAGTTCCTTTTGGGAACAGATAAACTTTGACATACACCTTTAAAAATAGAGATGCATTCTTTGACTACTAAAGGCTGAGGAAAATATGGTGGTGGTGTTTCAGTGTTTCCAGCGAAGGCGGCGGAAGGCATTCAAAGTTATTGAAGCTATGCACTGACCGATGATAAAATTTTGATTAGGTATGACTTGGTGTCATGTACTAGCCATCTTAAGCCCCTCCTCTCCATCTTCCATTCCCCACAAGGCAGGGCAATTGTGGCTGGGGAAATCAAAGTACCGCATGGGTCACCACTGAAAGATGGAGGCTTGTAATTTACAGTACTGTGCAGCTGAGTGTTATTATTGTACTTGCCAGCAGTTCCTGTCTGACTGATTCCTACTGTACACAGTATTATGGTACAGGTAGGTACTATGTCAACTCATTCTATTAAAAACAAAATTTGACATTTGGACACAATTAAAAAAAAAAAAGAAAAAAAAAAAAAAAAAAAACTTGACCTCTTAGACCAAGGTAACCATACAAGACAGTACTACAGCATAATGAACAATTCAAAAAGAACACAAAATTTGACCTGTGAATAAAGTACACAGAAAACTTGCCAACCTACAGTACTTAAAAGTTATACTTTATAATTTGTAGTTTACACACTACTAAAGGAGCAAACACAATTTGAGAAGTACAACTTATTGCAATAGATCTACATACACGTACAGTATACAGCATGGATCTTTTCAAATGTGATCATTTACAGTTCTAGACCCTCCTTGGTTTACCTTAAAAGCAGTCTTTTGTTCTAAGAAAAGATGAAATTTAGTTGGACTTACAAAGTAAGCTTAGCACCACAACTTACTCCCTCTGAAGGAAGGTTTTAAAACCATTGTATATACTGGTACCATACGCTGTTGTACAGTGTGTACAGTACTGTACGGTATCTCATTTTGATGCTTTTTGAAGTTACAGAACTCATTCCCCATGCAGAAACAATAATGCAGAGTGTTGCATGGTGTCATCATATGTGATATTAAAAAGCCTGAACAAGCTTATCTCTTAATTTATCCTGGAATGTAGTCAATGTATTTTGGAGACTGACACTGATGTTTGCCCGGTAGACAAACTTGCAAAATAAAGTCCTTCTTACAGTACAGTACATATCAATGGACCAGCCATTTAAATAAAGGTTGTAAAACAATGCATAATCACACTACACATGTCTTGCAAGTCCCTACTTCCAAATCACAATGTATGCATGTTACATTTATGTACACTCATGGTGTAAATGTACAAAGAGTAAATTAGAAGAAATATGCCCTGACCATCCATGGTCAATATTTGGTGAATTTTGATGGTATGGCCCCATTTTCTAGCTTTTTATTACCTTTTTTGACCCTCAGTCCTTCTTTTGAAGACTCACATGATACAGTACTTTGCAATTTGTTTAGGCTGTGTAATGCATGTTAGCATACTGCACATGGGATCATGAAGCATTTGGTCAAAACAGGGAGTTGTTATGGATATGGTGGACAAACACTTCTCTCTCCTTTGACACTTTGTGGTTTGCCAACAGTAGTCATCCATTTGTCTCACTCTATCAAATTCTTTACCACTTGAAAGGATATGAGGTCAATGGTTGTTGTTGTCCACTCTTCCTCCGACAGTTTTGGGATGATTTTACCCATTGCCATGATGTTTCCAGTTGTCAAGGAAAACAAAAATTATTTCATCTCTTTACGCCAGTTTACACTTTTCAAAAGGGTTCAGTAAAAGTTCAAATAACTTACAGTACTGAACATGAATCCATGACTCTTAATTTTAGGAACAATGCGGAACTTTTTCAACTTTTCAAGACAAAATGAAGACTTGCCGGCTTCACTGTAAAGGGATGCTACTTTACCTGCATGAAAATTAGAATAATCATGAGGTACTGTTCTCCTTTAAACTACTAAAAACCTCTTTCCCCTTCTCTATTACACCAATTGCATCAAGGCTGGACATTGCCATTGTCCAGATCATGACATGTGATACAGCTTGTTGGAAAGAGATAATTAATTGGCTCAGCTATGGAGATAGCCTTATACTGTGGTCTCACGTACCCCACGCTCGGGGTAACACCGTGTTACCCTGAGCATGAGTAATGTGAGAACACGGGTTTACTCGGTGTCGGTGTTAAAATTTTGATCCACCTCCGAATGGAGGGTTCTGCGGTTTTAAATACCGTGTTTGTGTAATCAACCATAGATCACAGGTACAGAACTGTGTAACCTCCACTTCTCATCAGCGATGTACACACTAAACAGACCGATATTGCAGTAAATAAACTATTGCTAGTTGCTCCGTGGCGAAACTCCCTTGAGATTCATTACTATCTGCCTTGGAGAAGGCCTACTTACTTCTAAATGCAGGTCCATAGCCGGACAAAGTACTGAAAAGGCGAGATAATTTCCAGCCCAGGTGAAATATGTTTTAGAGGCCCCTAGAAGTTGTACCAAAATGCACTATAAGGCAATGGTAATGTTTATTTTTCTAGGGGGAGAAAAATTTTCAGAGGGGCTCCGCCAGTGCCCCTCGATACCCCTGGCTAAGGGCTTGTCTAAAAGAAATTTGTCGAAAGAAAATATCAGTGTTCAAGTTTGACTTGCACTTTCGTACAGTGTAGGGTAAGACATATTTGTGGCATTTTACGGGAATTTTTCTCATGGTTACGTATTTCCAAATTGCTAGCGAAGGTATATTTAAAATTATAGACTTCAGCTGAAATCCTTACAACTTGGAAATAAGTAGTGGGTGACGTCCTTCGAGTTTTGCCTTTTGTTTGATGCCGCGAATTTGAAGAAGTAAACTGAGCCGCAAAACAACTTGAAAGACAGCAAGTTGGACTCGAAAACTTACCTTAGAATAAGGAATGCAGTTTACGGTATGTAGCATTGATGTTGCAAGCTGGAGCAATGCAAGACCAAGATCAATTTGGATGAAGCTGGGTACATCGACAGTGTTTGAAACAATGAGGGCAAATTTTAGGCATTGCACTTAGGCTAGGCCATTAAAGCAGCATTCTAGCAGCATAGGCTTGTGCCTTGAGTTGACATGAGTAAGCGTAGCCTTATTTCTACCAGTCAATGGTGTTTTCATTTCCCGCTGTAGCCTGTAAATAATGATTTACTTTCGCTAACAATTTGGAGATGACAAAGAAAAATTCCTGCGACACTTTGACTTCCGTCACAAACCCAATCAACTCAACCCAGGGTACATGAGACACATGCTAAAAATCACGGTGTAAACCTGCAGTTTTGCCTTGGTATAAACACGGGGTAACACCAGGAAACACGGGGTACGTGAGACCATGCCTTCAGGCGTTAGAAAGTGACATATAATCCTACCCCACGAAAGTCCAATTTTCTGGGGTCGGAAATCTAACATTTTTAACGGGTTCAATGTCGTATGAAAGAAGCTGGATCCCTTAAATGTGCAGTTACAGTCATTTAATACATTAGAAATATGACAAAGGTTTAAAATTTGTCTTCATAAAATCTTTGTCTGAGGATTACCTTAGTATCAAAAGATCAAACTCTGATAAGAAAGGTAGGTCAAAACAAATCTAAAAGAAGAACTAAATGACCTGTTAATGGAAATCTCCCTTAACAAGAAGGATTAAATTTTTCTCAAGTGCATATTGTCTGATGAATTAGGTGCTTGAACTCCATCCGTAATAACTCCCTGGTCAAAATCAGAAAGAGAGTTCAACAGACAATGGGACAATTCAGGACTGAAAATTACCAGAAATTACAGGACCCTCACATAAGTACAGTACTTATTATTACATAAAAAAGCTGTGAAGTGCTGCAAGCATGTACAAGTTATACCTCCAAGAATCAACATTGGTGTTTGACCAGTGTTAGACTTCAAATCTTACAGTACTGGTGTATGTGCAGGTTTTGAATCTACAGTAACACAAGAAATAAGAAAGCTCCAATATTCTGAAACTGGTTCAGTTCTACAGTTCCATGGCTGTAAGCATGAAGATTTGACAGACCATAAACAGAACTGTTGAGTAGGTACACTTGTACAGCTCTTGAAAGTACCGTATCATTCTTCATGTTTGTAAGTTTGAATGAAATACTGCAAAATACAGTACGTTAAAAATAAAATACTACTCATTAGAGGAAATGTCCATTAGCCAAGATTGATAAACTTTAACCACAACTAATCCTCCTAGCAAATAAACTGTGTAGTGAAACTTCCTGGCTGGCATGAACCTCATCTTGACTCAAGAGAACTTGTATCCTTGACAGTCCCTCATGCATGACAAACTAAAAAGGTGTCCTTGGCCTGAATGGAAGAGCCTCCCCAGCCAGTGGGAACAGTTGTGAGGGTTGAGGAAACCACTTAGAAGTAAACAGATCAAGAAGGTGTCCTAATCCTAATTTCACATTCGCTGAGTTGCTAGTGCCTGACAGAGTTACAGAGATGTTTGGGAAATACTAGAGGCAAGAATTTTGTGTTTTGTAAAATTAGAAAACAGACTTTGATGTCTTGGTAACTACACTTTTGCAATGGAAGCAATGTGCAAAATAACATTACAAAATGGAATCTGGCTTTTAGAAAACAGAAAACTCTTTTCTTTAGGAAATACCTGTCATGTGTACACTGAAAATGTATGTTCTGTATGTCCAACATACAGTAACAGAATGTAATAAGGAAGCAGCATAAATCGCACAATGCCTAGCACCTTACTGCATACAGTACATAAATGGTGTACAAACATGCATGTATCCCTCCCATGTCCTACACACAGCTTCCTATGCAGCTTACAGTAGGCCCACAATAATTATATACTGTAAGTCACTAAACTTTGTGGTCAAGTTTAAGAATTGCTTTGATTTAATGAAAAGAATATATATTTAAATGAATCCTGCAGTACTTTGGTCTGTTTAGGGTGAACGTAATCAGCAAAGGTTATGACTGTGTTTGTGTACATACTCTGCTAAATTCTGTCTAATATGACCTCTCTATTACAGTTTAATTCATTCATGTTCTGTATCTACAGTACTATAGTACCTCTCTAATCTATTCCTTACTGTACATTACTTATACTCACACCATAAAAGATTATAAAGGGTATTATCATGAGAATGATTCAAAGTGTCTGGGGTGACAGCTTGAATGCCCTTTAAGTACAGTATGCAGGTGCCATACATTGAAATAAAAAGTTCAGTCCTACCCATATGAAAAATTTGTTGTTCATTCACAAACAGTTAAATTATTAAAATTTTCATACTGTAAATGTGAAGTGTGTACTGTGAGTGAATTTCCACCTCTCCTTCTGCCCCACCCCCTCCCCCTTCCCTTCTCGCCTCTCAGAGCATACTTTGAATATGCTGATTGTTATGGAATTCAATGGACTTTTCACCACTGATATGATATTCATTTGATTTTCAATTTCGTAAGCATTTCACACTGGGTCATTCCCACCCCTCCTTCCAACCACAACCCCTTTAACATACTGTTATAAAAATCTTCATAATCATAGCTGGGATGGGAATTTCATATAGGCTTTAAAACTATATTCAGTATACATTATAGCTATGCAAAGTGGGAAAACTTTGTTATGGAAACAACCTGCATAAATTGCCTTAAAACCCTTTCAGCACTGAATTATTAAACTGTACATTTTTCACTGTGCCTGAATTAATTTTTGAAGTCTTCCTCATATGTAAAACTTGAGCGCAAGTTTCTGTATTCATACCAGTACCCGTACTCATGACCTACAGTAGTACCCATACTAGTACCCATGCCATGGTACCTACACCCATACTCATGGTCTTGTACTCACACTCAGACCATACTCATGGTCTTGTACTCACACTCATTGTCCAAACAATATACTGTACACTAAACATCAAAGGCATACTGAAGTTCAACTGCTTTACCATACAGAGTACCTTAGACTACTCGACTCATGATTCCTGCACTGTGTCACAATTCACATTATAGGCTACTGTAGTACTGGCTGGCAACATAACTGTGACATTCACTGTACATACTGTACACAGTGCATATTACTTGTACAGTACTGTACATACTCATCTTGTATGGGTGGTTCAAAGTTTGAACACCTCTTTCAATTGTCCATGACTATGTAACAATTTAAAACGATTGTTCACACGCAGCAAGCACGGAAAGTGCAATTTCCAGTATAATTGGACAGGAGCATAGTGGGGGGGGGGGGGGGAGTGTCCCCTCCTATAGGAAATTTTTCTGACATTTTCTATTAGTTATTTGGCTATATAAACATCTAAAAAAAAGCTACTGTATTTCTCCTTTTGAAGTGCTTATTTGGCACCCATGCTTTCTACTGGTTCTCCCATTCTTACTTCCAGACTGCAAGACAATTGGTTGTAGGACAATTTTGGTACTGTACATGACCCTCCTTCCTCAAGCCATCTGCATCATCAATCCCACTTGGCTGAACTGTACTGTAGTCATGTACGGAGTAAGGCTTGGCAACTGTATAACAGAAATATATATTGTGATTTCTGTGGTCTGTTCAGGGCCCACCCAATGTCATTTGAAGAACAGGCTTTGACAAATCCCCGGCCCGACAGTCCGGGACAAGTAAAAACTTACTCAGGCAAGTGCATTGTTCAATATCATCGCCTGCCGGGCAAGTAAGGACTTCAAAGGCATATTAAAAGTGGACAAGCAGATATTCATGGGGACAAGTAGACTAAGAGAACAGCTAGCCCGATGGACAAGTAATGGAAAAAGAATTTGTCGAAGCCTGTTGAAGAAGCTTCAATTTATGCATCATTCTATAATGCCCACAATTTCGTAAATGACCAAGAGCTTCCAGGGCAGCACCCTGCCCCTGGCCTTGAACCCCACAAGGGGGTTTTAGGTGAGTCCTTGGTCCCAAGCCATTAGGGGGGAGTGCTTTGCATTCCTTCTCCTTCAGGGCCATTGGGTGCAGTATTTCAAACTGAATTCGCCTGAATTTGACGCTCCCCCCCCCCCCCCATCCAATAAAAAACCTGCATGCACAGCCATCTAAATACCTGTTTATTTACATAATCTTGATTGCTAATATCAGCAAATACTACAGTATTTACAAGGTAAGCAGTGTTTCTTTCTCATAGAATTTAAGCAGATCCAACAAGGAAAAACTGTCCCTTCTAACATTCCACGGGAAGAACTGAGAGCTAACACCACCATACAGTAGGCCTACGAATGAAATGTGGTAATGCTGTACGCCCAACATATACCATACTGCAGTGAATGTGTTAACATGCTCACTAAAATATAGGTTCATTCTGTGGCCAAACCATAGACTACTGTACATACATGATTAGAGTCCTCTTCGCAGAAATTATGTTGTAGACAGTGACTCATGTTTTGTATCAAAATAATCTTGATTGCTCACTCTTAGGAGCAAATACTGCACTACAATATTTACCAAGTAAACAATGTTTCTTTCTCACAGAATCCCAGAAGATCCAACGAGGAAAAATTGTCCCTTTTGGCATTTCACTGGAAGAACTGAGGACTGACACCACCTGCCATACAGAATGAATGAAATGTGATAATGCTGTACATGTATACGTACTGTCCTCTTCTTCTTCTTCTTCTTTCGGATCACGGTGACACATCCAAAGGACATTACTACACCGCACATGCGTCAGGGGTGCCCTAATTTGCCCTAATAAAATTGGTAATATATTGAACAGGATCTCTATGACTATCTAAACCATCAATCAAAGCAGCAGGAAGGTTATTCCAATCTTTCAGAGTACTAGGAAGAAAACTAAATTTATAACAATTAGACCGAGAGTAGAGTTGACAAAAATGGAGGTTGTGCATCCCACGAGTTTTCCGAGTTGGATGACTGAGTTTGTCCATGGGAATATTAGCCTTACCAAAAAAACCTTTCGAAAAGAGAATGAGTCTGTTTTGCTTGCGACGATCTGCTAGCGTGGGGAGATCAAGGTCCTTCAAAATAGATGTCATCGACCCTGGCTCACGAGAAAATTCGGAGCTTACAAAACGAGCCGATCTCCTCTGGATGCTCTCTAGCTTATCTTGTAAATAAGACTGATGTGGGTCCCATACGCAACAAGCATACTCCAAAACAGGCCGAAGGAGACCCTTGTAGGCAGCTAACTTCACATCGCGAGAGCAAAATGATAAATTTCTATAAAGTATGCCCAAAATCTTATTACCCTTATTGCAGATAGATTGAATGTGCTTATCCCAGTTTAAGTCATTAGAAATCGTGACACCTAGGTACTTTATCGAGTCAACCTTAACTAACTTCACATCGTTCAAGACATAATCGAAGTTGACCGGATTTTTTTTTCTAGCAGAAAAAAAATTTCTAGCAGAAATAATGTTATTAAAACTGAAATCTGGCAATTTACTGTAAAAGTGGGGCCCATTATTGCAATACTGTAGGCTGTACACAAATAGCAAGTCTACATAGTACAGTATGCATGGTACTGTACTTTGCTTTCATGGTCAGTTTTCCCCAGCCAGTTAGCCCAGGTTATTTCAAACCCTGATAGTTCACCCCAAAGTGCAAGTTATTTTTCCCCCCTCCCCCCCCCCCAATTATGAACCCAGTTTGCACTCTGTGAAGTACCCAGCTGATTTTCCCAAAATGTCCAAATCGGCAAATCACCTACATATACTTAAGCTCTGTTACAGAGCACATTTGTGGAGATCAACTAATTAACATACTTGGCAAAAAAAAAAAAAATTAAACAGCAGTTCAACAAAGGAAAAATAAGGAAATCTGATGATGAATGGCAATTCAAAGAGGATAAACATTTGCTGAAACTCACAACAAAATATAAGAAAAACATTTCCAGAAACCAAAGAAAGATAAAACAAAAAAGAAGAAATATGTTTTCCTCAATTTCCCTAGAAAACTGTACGAAAATGCCATTTTATGCCTCAATTTTCATATTTATTATATAATTGAAAGAAAAAATTCGGTCAATATTTTTAAAATGCACGATTATTTTACAACACATTCATATAATTTTTACACAATTTTTCAACAAACGTACACTTGTCATTTTTGACCATACTGATACTGAATGCCAAATCTGGCTGACTACCTCACAGAAAATCTGGCAACACTGCTACTACAGTATCAGTTTGGACAAAGCTATGAACCCCGGGTGCTTATGCACCTACAGTAATTACTACGCAATCTAGTCTGGCTGCACACTGTTCAGGCATTATTTGGTGGTTCTTCCCACATCTTGCTGGTTTGCATCTAACTTCTAAGAGGTAGTTCATTACATACGAAGGAATATGCTAGCCTACCTTACAGTACTTTTGATAGGTTTTTTGTTTGGTCATGATAGAAAGAAAGTCATTCTCAAAACATTTTTACCTCTTTGTTTGATAAGCATTGAAAAATAATTCCAATGGAGGTTTTTGAGAACAGCACTTTATTCACTAGGCTATTAAAATAAGCATGTAAACTTGAAATATTAAATACCCCTGCCCGGCCTAGCCTAGGCCTAAGATACTTGTGTAGGCTATAGGATGGCCTCTAAGTTACTTGACTGGCTGAGCCCAGTTTGTGCAAACCAGCAGGACTTGGTACAAGATCCCATTATGCTTACTTGTATTATTTAACACACGTTTTACTTATGGGAATCTAAAGGTTTGCTCTTTTGGATGGTGGCAAGCGGTTCTGCCATGTAGGGGCAGGAAGTGATATTGTATAGGCTAGGGAGCCTAGAGGGACCTCGTTAGCTAGTCCAGCTGTACTGAGTAGCCTAGTCCAGTTAACAACTGAGACCTAGGGCCTAGCCCATGCATGCATATGATATGGAGCACAACGCCTGCAACTTCCATTACAAGAGCAAAACAACTTGGTCCAATTCCAAAGAATTACTTCAGCCATTTTAATGAAAGAGGTACCTTTTTGCTCTGAAAAAAGTCACTCACACCTTGCTATAGCCTGGGTCAGGGAAGTAATACTTAACGCTAGTACTTACTTTCTTATTATAATAACAAGACAATGACACAGCTCGATCCTTGTTCTTTCCTATCTTCCGCTGCTTGTACTTTATAGAGAGTTAGTGAGTGTGTGTACTTAAAAGAGAAATGTAGTGTGCTGCCACCATTCTCAAGCTTTGCGCTGGTCCAGTACGAAGAGTCGATGAGATTGTGGTACTGTGCAATTCCGTCATCGCTATTTCCGTGCTTCCAAAAATGTTAATGATTGTTAATTTCCATAAAACTTTCCGTCTCTGTATTGCTTAGCTGAAAATTAAAGTTACTTTAGTAAGAATCATCTTGTTTACACAGGCAGGGCATGAACCCGGCTATAACCGCTGGTTGCTTGCCCACAAAATAATGGTAGCCGCAATATGGTCATATGGTTTTCCGGGGCAAATGGCGGACAATTGAAAGCGCTGAGATAATTCATTTACAACACTCATGAACCAGCCCACCACAACTGTAAATCACAAAGGCCTACGAGCTAACGGGACTAAGAAATACGGTAGCTACTTGGGGCGTAGTAACCAGAGGGGGATCACGGGGGCCATGCCCCCCCCATCGAATTCTGATTTTTTTAGAATTAAAAAGAGTGGTCGTTTCTCCAGAAATCAGTGACGTGACTGATGTGATGATATGTCGCGATCAGGGCCGTCGCGACCTGGGGTGGGGGTCCCCCCACCCCCGTCGCGACCGGGGTGGGGAGACACCCTTACGACCAAACAAAAAACCATGTTTGTTTCCCATGACCAAACAAAAAACCCATCAAAAGTAAGGTAGGCTAGCCTATTCCTCCCTATGTAATGAACTAGCCTCTTAGAAGTTAGATGCAAAGTTCCTCAGAGCGACGATAGTCGGAAAATCTGAAATACCAGTTGGAATTTCTGATATCTCAGTCTAGCACATTTTCCGACTGAGCCTATGCATTTCAACTTTGTCACTAGACCAAGTGAAAATAATATCAACGTTATTTTTCTCACGTATATCGAATCAAAACTGTCCTTTTTTCGCAAATTCTTGTCAAACTCTCAAAAATTTCGAGCGCTCCTCGCACTTCAAACCTTACCTCAGTGTTGTCCTTATTACCAATACCTTCCGATAGCAACTTTCGGAGAAGCACAGCGGCAGAAGTTGAAAGCTGTTTACAAATTACCAGGTAAAAGACTGACTTTTTGAGTGGCATGTTGGTTTGTTGGGCAATTGAAAGTATCTTGATGCAGATTCTGAATGGAAATCTTATTTAATGAAAATTTAATGACAATTACGGCACGCTTCGCGCGCATGAGTCACAATTTACAATCGATCTCATGAACAATATTATGGTAGTTATACCAGAGACAGTTCTACGGGAGCTAGGGGGCTTTAGCCACCCAAAATTTTTCCAGACCCCACAAAATTGCGCAAAATTTTATAGTAATATAACTAATATTGGTGAAGACATAGATATACTCAGAAAATATTCCAAACGTCTATTTATCAGGCGTAGCCAGTAAGTTCTGTACCGATTCTTCCTATAACTTCAAAAAAATTCCACACGCTAAGCACGCTTTCATCTATAGTTCGGTCTAGTGATAACGCCTCCGTTTCAAACATATTGGATTTATTCAACGTTTCCACAAATGTTGTTCTTTCGTGTAGGCGTGATTCTAGAGAAACACGAAAATGCATCGTTGCGAAGTTCTTTCCTCTTTTTCCTAACTTTTGGAAGATTCTTTCTTCAGTCTCACCATCGTGGCAAACATATTCATTTTTATGCACCCTGCTATTACATACAGCAGTGGAGATCCTTCCTTTGTCACTAAATAAAAGTGCCGTGGTGGGAAATTTTTGTTGATTCAAGGTTGCAAAATGGAGCTATCTTTGGTTAGAATACTAAGATTTGGGAAAACAGAAGTATGTTGTCTAAGAGAAGAATACGTTGTCAACAAACCTCCTGAAGTCCCCCCCCCCCCTTTTTGACTACTTTACTGCCTTCTATTCTGGTATCTAAGGCTAGTATATACCTGTATAGAGCCTCCTGGAAGCTCTGGATCAATTATATAAAATGGGAGCAATGATACAATGCTTATTACTTGACATCTAAATAGTAATATAGAGCATGACGCCAAGCACTTTACATCTATGGAATTTTACTAATTTTGAACGAAATTTGTTCAGACGAACAGCTTCCAAATATGGGGCAACAGTGGCGATTTGTTCTCAATATTGGGGGGTGGGGTGGGGGTGGGGCGGGGCATAGGCCCATTTTCAAAAAAAAGTTACGGTGTGAAAAATCAAAGTCAATGGGCGATTTCTCAAATATTGTCCCCCTGTTCCCCCCCCCCCCGATCGCCTCCCATGCAATGGGGAATGGGCGGGAGGGAGATTATACGTGCAGAAAGGTGATATTAGACCTCCCAGACAGGTATAGCAAAAGGGGTGTAGAACTAACAAGCGCATTTGAGAATATGCACCTAGTTTGTGCTATAAAAGTTCACTGGTACCTTTGTGCTTATAATGTTCATAATTAAGTGATACAACATGGATAGTGAGGAATGGGCGTGAAGCGAAATTTGGGGGTACACTTCAATGCCAAAATGAAAAACCTGCACGCAGGCTCAGCCAGGGGTGGTGCTTTGATTTGCCGACTTGGGGGCGAAGCGCCCTGACTGGGGGACAGCTACTCTAAGTCCCAACAAATGATGCAATGGGTTGCCGAACTCGAAGTATAAGGCGCGCGACGCGCGCTGAAAATTTGGGGTTATATTGCAAAAAGATTTCACTTTTTTGTTTTCATTAAGTTTGCTTTCATTTTGTTGAAAAAGTTTGGGTTTTTATTGAAGAATTTGGACAAAACCATGAAATTTGTTGGGGTGACTGCATGGTCGCCGTCGGGGATTACATTCTCTTACCCATTAAGGCTCCCCTATGAAACTGAAAAATCTTTTTCTTACAGAATATGTTTGCCACGATGGTGAGGCTGAAGAAAGAATCTTCCAAAAGTTAGGAAAAAGAGGAAAGAACTTCGCAACGATGCATTTTCGTGTTTCTCTAGAATCACGCCTACACGGAAGAACAACATTTGTGGAAACGTTGAAAAAATCCAATATGTTTGAAACGGAGGCGTTATCACTAGACCGAACTATAGATGAAAGCGTGCTTAGCGTGTGGAATGTTTTTGAAGTTATAGGAATAATCGGTACATAACTTACTGGCTACGGGCCTGATAAATAGACGTTTGGAATATTTTCTGAGTATATCTATGTCTTCACCAATATTACGAAAAATTTTGCGCAATTTTGTGGGGCCTGGAAAAATTTTGGGTGGCTAAAGCGCCTTAGCTCCCGTAGAACTGTCTCTGGTATAACTACCGTAATATTGTTCATGAGATCGATTGTAAATTGTAACGCATGCGCGCGAAGCGTGCCGTAATTGTCATTAAATTTTCATTTAATAAGCCGATTTCCATGACAAAACCTGCATTCAGAATCTGCATCAAGATACTTTCAATTGCCCAACAAACCAACATGTCACTCAAAAACCAGTCTTTTACCTGGTAATTTGTAAACAGCTTCTTTCAACTTCTGCCGTTGTGCTTCTCCGAAAGTTACTGATGATAAGGACAACACTGAGGTAAGTTTGAAGCGCGAAAATTTTGAGAGTTGACAAGAATTTGCGAAAAAGGACAGTTTTTGATTCGATATACGTGAGAAAATAATGTTGGTATTATTCTCTCTCTCTTCGTCTAGTTGAAAAATATATACAAGTTGAAATGCATAGGCTCAGTCGCAAAAGATGTGCTAGACTGGGATATCAGAAATTCCAACCGGTATTTCAGAATTCCGACTATCGTCGCTCTGACGAACTTTAGGGGTGTGAGACACCCCCACACTCCCCCCAGGTCGCGACGGCCCGGGACTCTCAAATGCCTGTAAGGATTACTTTTTTGGCTTACAAGGACTTGATTTCATTCTAAAGTATAGTTCTGCTCACTTTTGTAGGCCACAAAACATACACGACTCTGGTTCTCAAGTCATCTGTACATGTAAGGATCACCTCTGTATAATTTAGCTTATATCCCTCGATCAGTTTTATCAACTTTACTACGGTACACGTAGTCCATCGTGAATGGGTTTCCTTTACAGCTTCTTCTGACGGTCGTTTAAGGAATAGGCGACCTATGTTTATATATGAGCTCCAAGACATTATCACAGGAGGAGGCCCGAACCGCACTTCAGCAAGGCAACGCTTATAGAGTGGGACTCTTTTCCCTCTGTAGAGGAAAGAGTCCCACTCTGTCTGTTGATGTACGCAACGCCACGACGGTAGCCTTAGTGATATCAGAGAATTAAGACCAGTTGTACAAGTTTGCTCTATAGCGTTTGCCTTGCTGAAGTGCGGTTCGGCCCTCCTCCTGTGATAATGTCTTGGAGCTCGCATATAAACATAGTCGCCCTATTTCCTAAACGACCGTCGAAGAAGCTGTAAAGGGAAACCGCATTCACGATGGACTACGTGTACCGTAGTAAGTTGATAAAACTGATCGAGGGATATAAGCTAAATTATACAGAGGTGATCCTTACATGTACAGATGACTTGAGAACCAAGTCGTGTATTGTTTGTGGCCTACCAAAGTGAGCAGAACTAATACTTTAAGAATGAAATCAAGTCCTTGTAAGCCAAAAGTAATCCTTACAGGCATTTGAGAGTCCCGGGCGTCGCGACCTGGGGGGAGTTGTGGGTGTCTTCACACCCTAAAGTTCGTCAGAGCGACGATAGTCGAATTCATGAAATACCGGTTGAATTTCTGATATCCCATCTAGCACATTTTTGCGACTGAGCCTGATGCATTTCAACTTTGTATATATTTTGCAACTAGACGAGAGAGGAATAATACAACATTATTTTTCTCACGTATATCGAATGCAAAACAACTGTCCTTTTTTCGCAAATTCTTGTCAAACTCTCAAATTTTCGCGCTTCAAACCTTACTCATCAAGTGTTGTCCTATCATCAGTAACTTTTCGGTAGATAGCACAACGGCAGAAGTTGAAAGAAGCTGTTTACAAATTACCAGTAAAAGACGGTTTTGAGTGACATGTTGGTTTGGTTGGGCAATTGAAAGTATCTTGATGCAGATTCTGAATGCAGGTTTTGTCATGGACAATCGGCTTATTAAATGAAAAATTTAAATGACAATTACGGCACGCTTTCAGAGCGCATGCGTACAATTTACGAATCTGATCTCATGAACAATATTACGGTTAGTTCACCAGAGACCGTTCTACGGGAGCTAAGGCGCTTTAAGCCACCCAAAATTTTTTCCCAGGCCCCACAAAATTGCGCAAAATGTTTTCGTAATATTGTGAAGACATAGATATACTCAGAAAATATTCCAAACGTCTATTGTATCAGGCCCGTAGCCAGTAAGTTATGTACCGATTATTCCTATAGACTTCAAAACATTCACACGCTAAGCACGCTTTCCTCTATAGGTTCGGTCTAGTGATAACGCCTCCGTTTCAAACATATTGGATTTTTTCAACGTTTCCACAATGTTGTTCTTCCCGTGTAGGCGGTGATTTCTAGAGAACATCGAAAATGCATCGTTGCGAAGTTCTTTCCTCTTTTCCTAACTTTTGGAAGATTCTTTCTCAGCCTCACCATCGTGGCAAACATATTCTGTAAGAAAAAGATTTTTCAGTTTCATAGGGGAGCCTTAATGGGTAAGAGAATGTAATCCCGACGGCGACCATGCAGTTCACCCCAACAATTTCATGGTTTTGTCCAAATTCTTCAATAAAAACCAAACTTTTTCAACAAAATGAAAACAAACTTAATGAAAACAAAAAAGTGAATCCTTTTTGCAATATAACCCCAATTTTCAGCGCGCTTCGGGAGGGGGGGCAGGCCTTATACTTCGAGTCGGCAACCCATTGCATCATTTGTTGGGACTTAGAGTAGCTGTCCCCCAGTCAGTGGCAGCTTCGCCCCCAAGTCGGCAAATCAAAGCACCACCCCTGGCTGAGCCTGCGTGCAGGTTTTTCATTTTGGCATTGAAGGTACCCCCAAATTTCGCTTCACGCCCATTCCTCATCTATCCATGTTGTAATCACTTAATTATGACACATTATAAGCACAAAGGTACCAGTGACTTTTATAGCACAAACTAGTGCATATCTCAAATGCGCTTGTTATTGCTACACCACTTTTGCTATACCTGTCTGGGAGGTCTAATATCACCTTTCTGCACGTATAATCTCCCTCCCGCCCATTCCCCATTGCATGGGAGGCGATCGGGGGGGGGGGGGAACAGGGGACAATATTTGAGAAATCGCCCATTGACTTTGATTTTCACACGTAACTTTTTTTTGAAAATGGGCACTATGCCCCGCCCCACCCCCCAATATTGAGAACAAATCGCCACTGTTGCCCCATATTTGGAAGCTGTTCGCTGAACAAAAAGTTCGTTCAAAATTAGTAAAATTCCATAGATGTACAATGCTTGGCGTCATGCTCTATATTACTATTTAGTGTCAAGTAATAAGCATTGTATCATTGCTCCCATTTATATAATTGATCCAGAGCTTCAGGAGGCTCTATACAGGTTATACTACCTTAGATACCAGAATAGAGCAGTAAAAGTAGTCAAAAGGGGGGGTGGACTTCAGAGGTATTGTTTGACACGTATTCTTCTCTTAGACAACATACTTTCTGTTTTCCAAATCTTAGTATTCTAACCAAAGATAGCTCCATTTTGCAACCTTGAATCAACAAAAATTTCCCACCACGGCACTTTTCTTTAGTGACAAAGGAAGGATCTCCACTGCTGTATGTAATAGCAGGGTGCATAAAAATGAATATGTTTGCCACGATGGTGAGACTGAAGAAAGATCTTCCAAAAAGTTAGGAAAAGAAGAAAGAACTTCGCAACGATGCATTTTCTGTTTTCTGCTAGAATCACGCCTACACGAAAGAACAACATTTGTGGAAACGTTGAATAATCCAATATGTTGGAAACGGAGGCGTTATCACTAGACCGAACTATAGATGAAAGCGTGCCTTAGCGTGTGGAATTTTTTGTTGAAGTTTTAGGAAGAATCGGTACAGAACTTCTGGCTACGCCTGATAATAGACGTTTTGGAATATTTTCTGAAGTATATCTATGTCTTCACAATATTAGTTATATTACTATAAATTTTGCGCAATTTTGTGGGTCTGGAAAAATTTTGGGTGGCTGTAAAGCCCCTAGCTCCCGTAATAACTGTCTCTGCGTATACGTACCCATAATATTGTTCATGAGATCGATTGTAAATTGTGACTCATGCGCGCGAGCGGTGGCGTAATTGTCATTAAGTTTCATTAAATAAGATTTCCATGACAAAACCTGCATTCAGATCTGCATCAAGATACTTTCAATTGCCCAACCAACAACATGCCACTCAAAAGTCAGTCTTTTACCTGGTAATTTTGTAAACAGCTTTCAACTTCTGCCGCTTGTGCTTCTCAGAAAGTTCTATCGGCAGGTATTGGTAATAAGGACAACACTGAGGTAAGGTTTTGAAGTGCGAGGAGCGCTCGAATTTTTGGAGAGTTTGACAAGATTTGCGAAAAAAGGACAGTTTTGATTCACGATATAACGTGAGAAAAATACGTTTGATTATTATTTTTCACTTGGTCTAGTGACAAAGTTGAAATGCATAGGGCTCAGTCGGAAAATGTCTAGACTGAGATCGAAATTCCAACTGGTATTTCAGATTTTCCGACTATCGTCACAGAATGAGGAACTTTGCATCTAACTTCTAAGAGGCTAGTTCATTACATAGGGATAATAGGCTTAGCCTACCTTACTTTTGATGGGTTTTTTTGTTTGGTCATGGGAAACCAAACATGGTTTTTTGTTTGGTCGTAAGGGTGTCATCCCCACCCCGTCGCGACTGGGGTGGGGGGGACCCCCACCCCAGGTCGCGACGGCCCTGATCGCGACATTCATCCACATCAGTCACGGTCACTGATATTCCTGGAGAAACGACCACTCTTTTTAATTCTAAAAAAATCAGAATTCGATGGGGGGGGGCATGGCCCCCGTGATCCACCTCTGGTTACTACTGCCCCAAGTAGCTACCGTATTTTCTTAGTCCCGTTAGCTCGTAGGCCGTTTGTGATTTACAGTTGTGTGGGCTGGTTCATGAAGTGTTGTAAATGAATTAAGATCTCAGCGCTTTCAATTGTTCCGCCATTTGCCCCGTAAAACCATATGACCATATTGCGGCTACCATTATTTGTGGGGCAAGCAACCAGCGGTTATAGCCGGGTTCATGCCTGCCTGTGTAAACAAGATGATTCTTACTAAAGTAACTTTAATTTTCAGCTAAGCACATACAGAGACGGAAAGTTTACATGGAAATTAACAATCATTAACATTTTTGGAAGCACGGAAATAGCGATGACGGAATTGCACAGTACCACAATCTCATCGACTCTTCGTACTGGACCAGCCGCAAAGCTTGAGAATGGTGCAGCACACTCATTCTCTTTTAAGTACACACAACTCACTAACTCTCTATACAAGTACAAGCAGCGGAAGATAGGAAAGAACAAGGATCGAGCTGTGTCATTGTCTTGTTATGTATAATAAGAAAGTAGTACTATCTTAAGTATACTTCCCTGACCCAGGCTATAGCAGGTGTGAGTGACTTTTTTTCAGAGCAAAAAGGTACCTCTTTCATTAAAATGGCTGAAGTATTCTTTGGAATTGGACCAAGTTGTTTTGCTTTGTAATGGAAGTTGTTCAGGCGTTTGTGCTCCATATCATATGCATGCATGGGCTAGGCCCCTAGGTCTAAAGTTGTTAACTGGACTAGGCGACTCCAGTACAGCTGGACTAGCTAACGAGGTTCCTCTAGGCTCCCTAGCCTTACAATATCACTTCCTGCCCACTACATGCAGAACCCCTTGCCACCATTCCCAAAAGAGCAAACCTTTAGATTCCCATAAGTAAAACGTGTGTTAATAATACAGAGTAAGCATAATGGGTGATCTTGTACCAAGTCCTGCTGGTTTGCACAAACTGGGCTCAGCCAGTCAAGTAACTTAGAGGCCATCCTATAGCCTACACAAGTATCTTAGGCCCTACCCTAGGCTAGGCCGGGCAGGGGTATTTAATATTTCAAGTTTACATGCTTATTTTATAGCCTAGTGAATAAAGTGCTGTTCTCAAAAACCTCCATTGGAATTATTTTTCAATGCTTATCAAACAAAGAGGTAAAAATTTTTGAGAATGACTTTCTTTCTATCATGACCAAACACAAAAACCTATCAAAAGTACTGTAAGGTAGGCTAGCATATTCCTTCGTATGTAATGAACTACCTCTTAAAGTTAGATGCAAACCAGCAAGATGTTGGGAAGAACCACCAATAATGCCTGAATCAGTGTGCAGCCAGACTAGATTGCGTAGTAATTACTGTAGGTGCATAAGCACCGGGGTTCATAGCTTTGTCCAAACTGATACTGTAGTAGCAGTGTTGCCAGATTTCTGTGAGGTAGTCAGCCAGATTTGGCATTCCAGTATCAGTATGGTCAAAAATGACAAGTGTACGTTTGTTGAAAATTGTGTAAAATTATATGAATGTGTTGTAAAATAATCGTGCAATTAAAAATATTGACCGAATTTTTCCTTTCCAATTATATAATAAAATATGAAAAATTGAGGCATAAAATGGCATTTTCGTACAGTTTCTAGGAATTGAGGAAAAATATTTCTCTTTTTTGTTTTATCTTTCTTTGGTTTCTGGAAATGTTTTTTTCTTATATTTTGTTGTGAGTTTCCGCAAATGTTTATCCTCTTTGAATTCCATTCATCATCAGATTTCCCTATTTTTCCTTTGTTGAACTGCTGTTAATTTTTTTTTTTTTTGCCGAAGTATGTTATTAGTTGATCTCCACAAATGTTGGCTCTGTAACAGAGCTTAAGTATATGTAGGTGAATTTGCCGATTTGGACATTTTTGGGAAATCAGCTGGGTCCTTTCACAGAGTGCAAACTGGGTTTCATAATTGGGGGGGAGGGGGGAAAAAATAACTGCACTTTGTGGGTGAACTATCAGGGTTTGAAATAACCTGGGCTAACTGGCTGGGAAACTGACCATGAAAGCAAAGTACAGTACCATGGCATACTGTACTATGTAGACTTGCTATTTGTGTACAGCTACAGTATTGCAAGTAATGGGCCCACTTTTACAGTAACTGCGCAGATTTCAGTTTTAATACATTATTTCGCTAGAAATTTTTTTTTCTGCTAGAAAAAAAAATCCGGTACCAACTTCGATTATGTCTAACGATTGTGAAGTTAGTTAAGGTTGACTCTTACACAGTACCTAGTGTCACGATTTCTAATGACTTAAACTGGGATAAGCACATTCAATCTATCTGCAATAAGGGTAATAGATTTTGGGGCATACTTTATAGAAATTTATCATTTTGCTCTCTGCGATGTGAATTTAGCTGCCTACAAGGGTCTCCTTCGCCCTGTTTTGGAGTATGCTGGTTCGTATGGGACCCACATCAGTCTTATTTACAAGATAAGCTAGAGAGCATCCAGAGGAGATCGGCTCGTTTTTGTAAGCTCCGAATTTTCTCTAGCCAGGGTTCGATGACAATCTATTTTGAGGACTTGATCTCCCCACGCTAGCAGATCGTCGCAACAAAACAACTCATTCTCTTTTCGAAAGGTTTTTTGGTAAGGCTAAATATTCCCAATGGACAAACTCAGTCATCCAACTTGAAAACTCGTGGGATGCACAACCTCCATTATTTGTCAACTCTACTATCGGTCTAATTGTTATAAATTTAGTTTTCTTCCTAGTACTGAAAGATTGGAATAACTTCCTGCTGCTTTGATTGATGGTTTAGATAGTCCATGAGAGATCCTGTTCAATATCTTACCCCTTTTTATTAGGGCAAATTGGGCACCCCTTGACGCATGTGCGTGGTGTAATGTCCTTTGGATGTGTCACCGTGATCCGAAAGAAGAAGAAGAGAAGAGGACAGTAAGTATACAATGTACAGCATTATCCACATTTCATCATTCTGTATGGCAAGGTGGTGTCAGTCCTCAGTTCTTCCAGTGAAATGCCAAAGGGACAATTTTTTCCTCGTTGGATCTTACTGGGATTCTGTGGAGCAAGAAACATTGTTTACTTGGTAAATATTGTAGTGCAGGTATTTTGCTCCTAAGAGTGAGGAGGCAATCAAGATTATTTGATACAAAACATGAGTCACTGTCTACAACATAAGTTTCCTGCGAAGATGACCTCCTAATCCATGTATGTACAGTAGTCTATGGTTTTGGTCCCATAATGACTATTTTTAGTGAGCATGTTAACACATTCACTGCAGTAGTGGTATATGTTTGGCGTACAGCATTACCACATTTCCATTCGTAGGCCTACTGTATGGTGGTGTTAGCTCTCAGTTCTTCCCGTGGAATGTTAGAAGGGACAGTTTTTCCTTGTTGGATCTGCTTAAATTCTATGAGAAAGAAACACTGCTTACACTTGTAAATACTGTCCCCCCCACCCCCCCCCCCCCCCACCCCCCCCCCCCCCCACCCCCCCCCCCCCCCACCCCCCCCCCCCCCCACCCCCCCCCCCCCGCTCCCTCCCCCCCCCCCCCACCCCCCAAGCAGTTGCAAGATATTCCCATATGCCATTTTGAAACTTGTGGGATTGTTGAGAAAAATGTGGGAACTGTGTGATACTGCTGCGTTATGCAGACACTGTGTGCAGCAGTGTACAACAGGATTAGAGTATGGAAAGTATGTTGCACATTTAACGAAGTCAATGCAATTCCTGCATTGACCTGCAATTGGTGAGATTCTGCATTTCTACAATTGGCTGTTATCTCCCAATACAGAAATATCACAACAAATTTATCTTTCATAGTCATGGGCATTAATTTGTTCTCAATATTGGGGGGAGACATGTCCCCCCTGTCCCTCCCCCCCCGGGATTGCCTCCGATATACATAGTAAATCACATCATATGTTCCAGGCAACATTGTATTGACATATATTGTATATCCCCCAAAGCTAGTTTGTACCAATATATGTCAGTATGCACACTACACATACGGAAGCAGCTAGGGGTATATTTGTGAAGCACTTTTCACTTTGTATCCAAGAATAAATATTTGAATATTCATCACAACTGACCTGTTCCCCCTTCTCTCCTTTTGCACCAGTAACTGGATCCGGTTGAGGTCCTCTGTCTCCTGTGTCTCCTTTGGCACCCTTAAATGAAAAAGCAAAATGGTATCAAATCATTTCTGCATGTGTCTGTGTATGTTTCTTGTTTTTTTTTTCAAAATTTCATGCATATCATAATGGTTATTTATATACAAATTTCATGCATACTATAATGGTGTGATGGGAACTGAACTCCATCCAACACAAAAATTTATCAATAGTTAGCTGCCTTTGCACTCAGTGCATGATATTAAAAAATAAACAAATCAAAACAGATCAAGCCAACTGAAATCACTGTGAAACAAGCAAATATTCTGAGAATGATTCATTCTAAACAAGATCACAAATATATGATACCAATATTACTTTGATAAAAGAGGTCTTGTCTCTAGTTTTCCACAGGCATGCTTATTCAAATCAGGGTGTCTCTAAGTTGTCCTATAAGCCTTACCATCACAAGTTGACCAATGTCTCCTGTAGGATGATTTTGCACTACACATGGTTCCAGGGCCATAGCCTAGCTGTGGGGGGCAACTGCCCCCCTGAGATTTCCAAATCCTACATACATCACATGCTAAGTGATGGCTGCGCTCTACATAGTGTTTGGACTGCCCCCTAGGAATTTTGCCCAGGCTACGGCCCTGGGATCTGATCTCTTAGTCATACCAAGAGCATCATATCACCAGTAAACCATAACATACATTGAACCTGGTGCATTTACACTCGTCTTACATTTTAATCTCCCTCAAGTAGGCCCACTGCATACAGTTGCTTTAGAAAAACTTTTACAGGGCTTTGGCCTATTGACCTAGTGTTACCAACTTACTATTGATCCTAAAGTATTTACAACATAAAATCTGATCTCCTACTTGAGGTCAGATTCTCTCCCTTTTCAAAGATCACGGCAATCAAAGGATTGCATCCGCACTTGATCTGCATTTACACTACAGCTTTGATCTCAAACACAGAATCTGACTCTTGAGAGGGGAAAATTCAGATCAGGATCTTTTGCAAAAGCACCTGGAAGTTCTACCCATAGACCCTTTTCCAAATAGGAATTACAAAGAATTGTGGGATATAGTTTTGGTGTGCGTCGTTTTTGTCCACAGTAAAATGCCATTGACAAAAACGACCCATACCAAAACTCTATCCCATAATCCTTTGTAATTGCTAATTGGAAAAGGGTCTATGATACCAATACTCTAAAGAAATTAACAGAATACTCCTGACTACCCTTACCTTCTCTCCCTTTTTACCTTGGACCCCTTTCTCTCCATCAAATCCATCAATGCCCTTTGGACCCTGTAGAGAAGAAGACAAGTGCAAAGAAGAAGACTTGTGGTGTGAGTGCTCCGTCATGAGGAGGGGAGGCCGAAAGTACACAGATTGGAGTATCTGCACTTTTCCTTTAAGCTCACTTGCAAAGCATGCTCTATCCAGTACACCCGCTCCCCCCCCCCCCCAAAAAAAAATGCTCTACCCAGTGCACCCTCCCCCTCCCCCCCCCCCCCCAAAAAAAAAAAAAAAAACAGAAAAATGGCCAAATCATGCATTATAATGCCAAATTAAAGCAGAGATCACAACACACTTTTTGTTAAAAGTTTGGCAGATTGATGTCACTTCTGGATCCTGTATTCACTCCTAAACAAGATTTTCACCACTGAAATTACCCAAATTGCAGAGAATATATGCTCTTTGGCAACTTTAGAAGACACCAATTCTCCACATGATAGTCCTTCTAGAAACAAGCTTTACTTGAGTTGGAGAACAAATGTATTATCCCTATCTGTGACATTAAGACAAACTTCTTCTATCCCTTTCTGACAAGTATGAGTATGTTTTTCACCTCAACCAATGCTGAACTATGAAAATCCTTGAGTATATGTACAAGTGTAAAGCCATTCTTACAAATAAGAACACAGGCAAATACTCCAAAAAGTGAATACAACTTTATTCTCACTCCAAGCCTGCCAAGATCAATAGCAGCATACTTCACAGGCTAGGCATCAAAGCATTGCATGGTGGACACATTTATGGAGTTGAATACCCATGTTTTTTTGTATGGGAGAATGTTACATACCCGTCTGAATTCTTTCTATGTGCTGCACCACAGAAATAAGATGCTGCCAAAGACTTTTTTTTATTCAACATGAAAAATGACATAAAATTGGCCAAAATTTGGCCCATAGGTTTTGTTTTGCCGAGTTGTTTAATAGGGGTCTTAAACTGACCCATCCCCCCCCCCTGATTAAGCCCAGTGCATCTGCCAATCCACTTCCAATAACATGCATTTTTCATGGACCGCTCTGCAGGTGACCTTGTTCTTCATTACAGTTAACGTGAAGGAAGACAGCTTTTTGACATAAAACGTTCTTTGAGGGAAGGTATGTTAAGGCGAAATTTACTCAAAAATGGTACATACTGGAAGCCTAAGTAACAACAAATTTGACAAAAAACTATTATATATCGGAATAAACAGACCTAGGCCATGCTCTTTTTCTCCTCAAATAAAGCAGACCACATTAATCACATCTGCAATAAAGTAATGAAAACATACCTGGCCTACGCGACCCAAATATGAAGCATTACTTCAAGAAAGTGATCTAAGAAAGGTGCAAAGTTTAAACCAGTTTAAAGGGGCTTATTGCGTTGGATCATAATTTTTATTTTTTCGTCACTCCTGTTGAGTTTAACTCACATCTTGATGATATATAGTCAAACTAAGAGATTCTGAACATCTAACATACAAATAAAATGGCAATTATAGGATAATTAATGATTAAAATAATTTATTACAAATTCGAGACCAGCCACTTTTTGCCAGTAGGTATTATTAATCATATGCAACCCCTATCAACAACAACCAATGAAGCTTACATCAACTTGACTGACAGACTTTCAACTCCTCTTACAAAATACTGTTGTGATCAAGGCTTCAGTTGTAACATGTTGTATTTTCCAGATAGGCTGGTCTATCAAGGGCCTGGACGAGCATCGCAAACTGCAAGCTCTTCAGCCCATAAAAACTACAATTTTTCATGTTTATATAACTATAGGAAGTGATAAATGGCCTTTGAGGCTAATTAGAAGCATTATCATACAATTATTTCCTTCAAACTTGTCACATTATATTCAATATCAACTCAGTGAGCCCCTTTAAAATTTATTTTGATGATGTCACTGCCTAGATTAATCAATCAGAGTTAATTTTTAAAGTTTTGACTGTGCCCCATTTTCAGACATGTTTTATTTCTACTGCCCTGAATGATTTCTAAAGACCTTTCAAAATGACTTTAATGTAAATAGAGTGTTCATTAAATGGAAAAACACGTTTAACATACAAAGCACTGATCGTGGACTACACACTGATCTAGGTGTAGGATTTACATGTAGCTCAGTGGAACCGCGTTGGAGGCTTCAAGGCAGTGGCTAAAAAGCACGCACACTTATACACATGCGTGTAAGCTTCCCTACATGTGCCCTTTTGTTGTTGTGCAAAAGACGTCTTCAGTGCGCTATACAGAAAACCTGTGCACATGATATAATGTGTATGCATGCACATCATTGGAAAAGACAGCCAGTACTAGTAACAAACATGCCTACAATGTGTACTATTCATTTACATGCTATCATCAGTGTTGGGGGGCTGTCAAATACATCTGCAGATGCTAAAGGATAAAATAATCTTGCCTTGAAAACCAATTGAGAGGAGGAGAAAGCATTGGAATAGGAAGATATAAAACAAAGTTTCCTTAAGACTGCCTTTTCTCCAAACTTACATAATAAAAGGTATAAATTCTGCTTTCAAATAACTTGTTTACTGTGTATGTGCCAAGCGATGCCCCTTGGTCTTTAAGTTCTCTTCATCAAAACTGGACTTTACATTGATACACTGAATATGAAGTACCAAAAACAATCAACAAATATGCATGGTGTAATCTGCAAACTTCACTTTAAACTAGAAACAGCACTATCTCACCTGTATTTTGAACTAGTGACTGGGTAATCTAGTGAGTAAAAAATTTCTTTTACCATAGTATTTGATGGATGGGGGATGTATCTTACAACAGTAGTGGCTCTTATGTGATGACTATAATACATGTGTTATGCTAGTGACTGCACTATCTCACCTGTATTTTGAACTAGTGACGGGGTAATCTGATGGGTAAAGAATGCCTTTAACCACACTATTTGATCAATGGGGTATACATATGTTACAATAGTAATGGCTCTTATCTGGTGACTATAATACATGTGTTATGCTAGTGACTGCACTATGTCACGTGTATTTTGAACTAGTGACTCGGTAATCTGATGGGAAAAGAATGTCTTTAACCACATTATTTGATCGAGGGCCTGTAGATACCTGCCCCTCGTCAAATATGTGGTTAAAGACATTCTTTTCCCATCAGATTACCGAGTCACTAGTTCAAAATACACGTGACATAGTGCAGTCACTTATCAATAACACATGTATATATAGTCACCGAAGATAAGAGCCATATACTATTGATACCTCTTTATTAGTCCCCCATTGATACAAAGAGTGTGGTTAAAGTGCAGTTCTTTAACCCTCAGAGTTACCAGCCGTCACTGAGTTTTCAAAATGACAGGTGAGATAGTGCATTCCCTAGCATAACACATGTATTAATAGTCATGCACAAGGTAATAAGGACCACTAGAACTGTTGTAGGATACAGCCCCCGCATCCATCAAAATACTATGGTAAAAGGAGAAATTTTTTAGCTCACATAAGATTTACCGCCTTCCCATAGTTCACACTAACCGGTGAGATAGTGCTGTTTCTAGTTTAAAGTGAAGTTTGCAGATTACAGCCATGCATATTTGTTGATGTGTGTTATTTGGTACTTCATATTCAGTGATATCAATGTAAAGTCCAGTTTTGATGAAGAGAACTTAAAGACGCAGGCCCGCATCGCTGTGGGCAAGGCATACGCAGTAAACAAGTTATTTGAAAGCATAATTTATACCTGTTTATTATGTAAGTTTGGAGAAAAGGCAGTCTTAATGAAACTTTGTTTTATATCTTCCTATTCAAGGATGCTTTCCCTCCTCACTCATCAATTGGTTTTCACAGGCGAAGAATTATTTTAAGTCCTTTAGCATCTGCAGAGTGTATTTGCCAGCCCCCCAACACTGGATGATAAGCATGTAAATTGAATAGTAACCATTGTAGGGCATGGTTTTGTTAACTAGTAAAACTGGCTGTCTTTTCCAATGGTGTGCATGCATGCCACATTATATCATTTGGCACAAATCGGTTTTCGTCTGTATAGCGCCTGAAACGAACAGTCTTTTGTGCACCAACAACAAAAGGGCACAGGAGATAGTAGGGAAGCTTCACCCGCATGTGTATAATGTGTGCGTGCTTTTTAAGGAGCCGCCTCCTTTTAAGCCTCCATCACGGTTCCCACTGAGCTACAGTGTAAATCCTACACCTAGATCAGTGTGTAGATCCACGATCCGTGCTTTGTTATGTAAAGACGTGTTTTTCTTTTTTTTTTCCATTTAATGAAACCTCTATTTACATTAAAGTCATTATTGAAAAGTCTTTAGAAATCATTCAGGGCAGTAGAAATAAAACATGTCTGAAAATGGGGGCACAGGTCAAAACTGTTAAAAATTAACTCTGATCGATTAATCTAGGCAGTGACAGAGCATCGAAAATAAATTTTAAAGGGGCTTCACTGAGTTGATATTGAATATAATGTTGGACCCATTTTGAAGGAAATTAATTGGTATGATAAATGTGCTTCTGAATATATCCTCAAAGGCCATTTATTCACTTCCTATAGTTTATATAAAACATGAAAAATATGTAGTTTTTATGGGCTTCAGAGCTTGCAGTTTGCGATGCCCGTGACCAGGCCCTTGAGAGCCCTGCCTATCTGGAAAATACAACATGTTTACAAACTGAAGCCTTGATCACGCGAGACAGTTATTGTGTAAGGAGGAGTTGAAATGTCTGTCAGTCCAGTTGATGTAAGCTTCATTGTTGGTTGTTGTTGTAAGGGGTTGCATATGATTAATAATACCTACTATGGCAAAAAGTGTGCTGGTTCTCGGGAATTTGTAATAAATTATTTTAAATCATTAATTATCCATATAAATTGCCATTATTATTTGTATTGTTTAGAATGTTCAGACTCTCTTAGTTTGATCGTATAATAATCCTCAAGATGTTACTGGTTCGGAGTGTAAACTCCAACAGGAAGTTACGAAAAAATAAAAAAATACTTATAGATCCAACGCCATAAGCCACCTTGTAACATGGTTTTAAACTTTGCAAGAACCTTTTCCTTAGATTCACTTTTTCTTGGAAGTAATGCTTCAATATTTGGGTATATCGCGTAAGGCTGGCAGGTAATGTTTTTCATTACTTTAATTGCAGAATGTGAGTTCAATGTTTTTATTTACTTTTCTTGGTCCTTCTTTATTTGAGGAGAAAAAGAGCATGGGCCTCTGGTCTGTAGTGTTGTAACCCCACCTGTGTGTAATATCTATTTCCGATATACTACATAGTTTGTTTTGTCCAAATTTGTTGCATTACTTAGGCTTCCAGGTAATGTACCATTTTTGAGTAAATTTTTCGCCACTGCGTTGTTTAGACTATGGTTGAGCTTAGACATACCTTCCCGTCAAAGAACGTTTTATGTCAAAAAGCTGTCTTGCCGTCACGTTAACTGGTAATGAAGAACAAGGTCACCTGCAGATCGGTCCATGAAAAATGCATGTTATTGGAAGTGGGATTGGCTAGATGCACTGAGCTTAATCAGGGGAGGGGGGGCTGGTATCAGTTTAAGACCCCTATTTACACAACCTCGGGGCAAAAGACAAAACCTATGGGCCAAATTTTGGACCAAAGTTTTATGTCATTTATTCAGTGTTTGAAATAAAGAAAAAGTCCTCTGGCATGCATCTTATTTGTATGCTGTCGCGTGTGCAGGGGCACATGAGAAAAGGAATTCGGGAACGGGTGATTGTAACATTTCTCTACCAGAAAGACAATAAAAAAAAACATTGGGGTATAAGTCCCCAACTACCATTAAATGTGTCCACCATGCAATCTTTATCGTCCCCCCCATAGGACATATGTGTGTAGGTTGATGCCCCCCTTAGGGCCTGTGTAAGTATGCTGCGGATTGGATCTTGAGGCAGGCTTGTGCATCCGTGCAGGTGGGATGTGCGAATGTCGAGTGAGAATAACATGTTGTATTCCTCGCACCAGAGTTTTTTGGAGGTATTTTGGCCTGTGTTGCTTATTTGTAATGAATGGCTTTACAACTTGTGTTACGTGGGTGGTACCAGCTGCGTCAGAAGCAAGGAAGCTGCACATATACTCACGGATTTTCATAGTTCCAGCATTTGGTTGAGGTGTACTTTATAAAAACATACTCAGACTTGTCAGAAAGGGGAGAGAAGAAGTTTGTAACGTCGGCTTAGTGGAAGCATGTCACAGATAGGGAGTCATTACATTTGTTCATCCAACTCAAGTAAAGCTTGTTTTCTAGAAGGACTAGCATGTGGAGAATTGGTGTCTTCTAAAGTTGCCAAAGAGCATATATTCTCTGCAATTTGGGTAATTGCAGTGGTGAAAATCTTGTTTTCGGGGAGTGAATAACAGGATCCAGAAGTGACATCAAATCTGCCAAACTTTGAACAAGCAAAATCCAGGTGGGAAACTAATATGGAATGTTGTGGATCTCTGCTTTAATTTGGCATTATAATAAGCATGATTGGGGCCATTTTTTCTGTTTTTTTTTTTATTTTTTGGGGGGGGGGGGAGGGAGGGAGGAGGTGCCCTGGGTAGAGCATTTTTTTTTTGGGGGAGAGAGGGGCCATGAGTGTAAGCAGGCGTGTCCTCAAGAAAGTCGGTGTGGGGGGAGAGAGTCGGGTGTACTGTATAGAGGCGAATAACAAGCTGTTGCAAGTTGAGCTTAAAGGAAAAGTGCAAGATACTCCAATGTCACAGAGAGACGACTCTGTGTACAAAACTACTTTCAGTCCCAGTCCACCTCCTCATGACGGAGCACTCACACAAAAAAGAGACCACAAGTCTTTCTGTCTTTGCACTATGTCTTCCTTCTCGTACAGGGGTCCAAAGGGCATTGATTGGATTTGCGAATGGAGAGAAAGGGGTCCAAGGTAAAAAAGTGTGAGAGAATTTACTATGGTATGTCAGGGATTACTTCTGTTAATTTCTTTAGAGTTATGGGTATCATAGACCCTTTTGCCAATTAGCAAATTACAAAGGATTTAATGGGATAGAGTTTTTGGATGGGTTCGTTTTTGTCAATGGCATTTTTTACTGGGGGGGGTGGACAGCAAAACAGCAACGCACGCAACGGTGAGACCAAACCTATAGGGCCCACAAATTCTTTGTAATTCGCGTATTTGTGCGAAAAAGGGTCTAATGGGTAGTAACTATCCCAGGTGCTTTTGCAAACAGATCCTGATCTGAATTTTCCCTCTCATCAGAGTCAGGATTCACATGTGTTTAAGATCCAAAAGCTGTCGGTAGTGTAACAAATGCAGATCAAGTGCGGATTTGCAATCCTTTGATTGCCGGTGATCTTTGAAAGGGAGAGAACTTTCTGATACCTCAAGTAGGACGATCTAGATCTTATTGTTGTAAAATAACTTTAGGAATCAATCGCTAAGGTTTGGTGAACACTAGGTCAATATACAGGCTCAAGCCCTGTACAGAGTTTTTGTCTCAGGGGGGAACAGTCTAACTGTATGCCGTGGGGGCCTACTGTGGAGGGGCAGAATTCAAACAATGTCATACGCGAAGTTGTAAAATGCCACCATAGGTTCACTGGATGTTATGGGTTACAATGGTGATAAATGATAGCTCTTGGGTATGACGTAACGAGATCAGATTCCGCTTAGGGCCGTAGCCTGGGCAAAATTCCTAGGGGGCAGTCCCAAACCCTATGGTAGAAGCGCAGCCATCCCTTAGCATGTGATGTCTGTAGGGATTTTGGCCATCTCAGGGGGGCCTTTGCCCCCCACAGCTAGGACTTATGGCCCTGGACCCCATGTGTAAACGTGCAAAATCCATCCTACAGGAGACATTGGTCAACTTGTGATGGTAAGGCTTATAGGACCAACTTAGAGACAGCAACCCTGATTTGAATAATGCATGACCTGTTGAACAACTAGAGACAAAGCCCTCTTTTTAATAAAAGTAATATTGTTATCAGTATATTTGTGATCATATTGTTTAAGAAATGAATCATTCTCGAAAGAATATTTTGGCTTGTTTCAACGGTGATTTACAGTTGGCTTGATTCGGTTTCTTGGATTGTGTTTCTTTTTTAAATCTCATGCACTTAGATGGCACGGCAGCTAACTATTGATCAAATTTTTAGTGTTGGATGGGAGTTCAGATTTCCACATCACAACCATTATAGTAATGCAAATAGAAATTTGTATCTACATAACCCATTATGATATGCATGAAATTTTGAGAAACAAGACACCAGAAACATACACAGACCCATGCAGACATTGATTTGATACCATTTTTGCTTTGGTTTACTTTAAAGGGTGCCAAAGGAGACACAGGAGACAAGAGGACCATCAACCAGGATCCAGTTACTGGTTTGCCTAAAGGAGAGCAGGGTTACACTAGTCCGTTTGGTTATTTACTCACGTGGTCAACCATATTTACATTGACTTTTGATAACAACTTGACACAGTGCTTTCACAGCATCATCCCGCCGTATCTCGCTTACGTCCCCCGCTGTATGTGTCGAGTGTGCATACTTACATATATTGGTTACAGAACTAGCTTTGGTGGATATACAATATATTTCCATCTGACAATGTTGCCCTGGAACTTATGATGTGATTTACTATGTACATCGGAGGAGCAATCCTTGGGGGGGACGGGTACAGAGGCGGGACACATGTCTCCCCCGAATATTGATACAAATTAATTCCATGACTATGAAAGATAAATTTGGTTGTGATATTTCTGTAGGTTGGGAGATAACAATCCAATTGTAAGAATGCAGAATCTCACCGAATTGCCGGTCAATGACCAGGAATTGCATTGAACATTTTCAGTTAAATTGGTTCAACATACTTTCCATACTCTAATCCTGTTTGTAACACGTGCTGGCACCATACAGTGTCTGCATAACGCATACAGCAGTAGTCACGGACAGGTTCCCCGACAGTTTTTCTCAACAATCCACCCTCAAGTTTCAAAATAGGCCATATTGTAATATCTTGCAACTTCTGAAGGTCTTGTGTGCCCGCGGGGAGTGTCACCGTGACCAAATTTTTGCAATGTTATCAGTATCGGGGGGGCTGTCGGTAAGCTCGGTGGAGCAGATTTGAGAGGTTGGCTGACAGCTTGCTCTGCGGAAGCCACATTCATTCACACCTGGACTTAAGTTAACCGAATTCTCGTTATCTGTAATTAAACTAAGCCTTATGATTGAACCTTTCACAATCAGTTTCCTTCTGTGGGCACTGTAGCACTCCAATAAAATGAAAATCATATCCTCTACCAAACATTCAAAACGAATACTTGCGAGGTGGCGAAACAATTTTTTGCAAGTTCCAATACTGATAATGAGCCAGGATTTAACTGGTTTGTATCTTTTGAGGTCCTGCTTATTTCAAAACAATCAGAGGAAAGAGACACATGAGGGGATTGCCTACATCTTAGAAGCCTTGTGGCCCGGATAGATGAACACACATGGGGCATGTTGAATGCAGTAACTTAATTGTAATACACAAAGACAGATTTTTCATTGTTGTGTTCCCTTGTTGTGTGTGAGGGAGTTGTAATCAAAATATTTTATTACACTTTGAGTGGGTCCTATCAGCATATGCAGACCCAGAGTGGGCAAAAGATAGACAATATTATCTCGTGCCTTAACTGGCTACCACTTTACACTGAAAAAGTGTAAACAAACTGTACTCGGGACTGCATGCTTTCATAGGGAACTATCGTCAATGGCGAAAATACACATGATTGTCAGCAAAGTGTGGTGGGTGAATGGACAGATAAATGTAAAATGTCATGTGCTTGATTACAGAAATAAAAATCTAAACAGACTACGATTCTTAGGCTCAAGTGTGTCCGCAGTTGATTACTTAAAGCTAATATTGCATATGTACACCAAGTCATGATACTTCGGCACGACAACCGCACAAGAAAAAAAAAACACGCCCGATATAATATCGTAGCGAAATTCAACATTCAACGAGAATTCTTCATTACTTCTTACATATATTTCGAGCACCCTATGCACTAAATGGCTTTAAACCTAACCTTTACTATCCAAGATAAACAATCTTATGGTTTTTAACGTCCAAGGACATTTACACATACAGGGACATCTGTGCACTCTAGAGAACAGTGAACCCAATCACCGATTGATCATACCGTGTAAGAAACTGACAAGGCCCCATCTGCTAGATCAGACGTGTTTTAACAAATCCGAAGACTACAATCAGCGGGAGGGGAAGTCTGGGTTTGGCGGCGAGCTTCAAGGGTTCCGTGAGCAGGTGACGCGGGCGCTTGGCCGCAGTCCAAGGTGTGGCGGACGCTACGGGGCCTGTTCCAATGTCAAACTATAGCCGGGCCGTGCGGAACCATGATTGCGTTGATTGCTTTCTTTCGCGAAGGAACAAGTCGAATAGCTTGCCCATATCTTTACTACATAAATACCATCTTCGGTGTATTTGGTGTTTGTAAGTCGTACGCGATGGGTGATCCGTACGTACGTATTTGAGCCCTAGTGTGCGAATATGTGTTTGTATGCAATTGATCGACACAGAAGTACCAAGACCAGAACGCAAGTACAAGGTAACCTATTCTTTATTTTTTTTTACCAGAGTAAGTTTTGAAAGGCCACCATGCTTAAGGAGCCTATTTGCTGTTCCCTCTCTGTTGTCAAACATCCCTCCAAAACGAAAACATCTTTATTTTCACTTCATGTACACCTCACATGTTATTGCACAAAAAAAACTGCTTGCGATATGGCATTTTTGGGCAGCGCTAACCGATTTTTGTTGGTATCTATGCTGTGTCACCCTCAATACGGCCTCTTGTCAGCGAGTCATAAGCGTGGACGTATGTGCGGGTCACTGGTGCCGTGGGAGTAAGCAATCCCTCTGCCATCTTGTCTGCACGGCAGCTAGTCGACATGCGAATGGTCATGATGACGCAGTTTAGTTTAAAATCGTTAGGTTAGCATACAAGCGACCAGGAAGGAGCTGAAAAAAAAACGGTTCTTGCATCTGTAAGGTTGCCTCAACTTAAATTTGCGAAAATACGACAGTGGGGCTTAGTAAACTTGTTTTAACACATGCCTTGGCTACTGCTTTATGAAATAAGTACCGAAATGATATTGTTTTATCAAGGTAGAATCAAGAGTTTTTCTGAGTAAGAGCAGGCTACACAGGGGCTCAATTTAGGCAGCGTACCTGGAAGCTACTACCTTGTGCACCCATGTAGCGTGCACCGGTGAGCGCGAAGCGAACAGGTTCAAGCCCATACGGGTGGGGTCCAGGGCCTGTCTTAAAGCCCCTGGTGGGGGCCCGAGGAGGAAACGCTCACGATGGGGCCCCTGGGGGCAAAGCCTCCCCGGAAGCTCCTTAGGTTTTTAGTGTTTTGTCATAAGCCCCTAAAAGACTCTTTCTAGATGAATAGTTTTAGAATTATTGCGATGACAATCGTGTTCAGATTGACAATAACACTTCCAGCTAAAAAATTATGCTGGTTCTCCTCCATCTTTTCAGTTTAGTGACGTCCTCCCCCTAGGATTTAAAATTCCCTGTTTAGGTGTCGATTTTTCTATGAACAACTCTCCACCAGTGATACAGTAAAAGAACAAGTAGTCCCTGACCTAAGAGCATGGGATAGGCAAGATACCTCCCCTGAACAAAAGGTACCAATGAAATGTAAAATTTAACCCACCTTCCATGCATTTTTCTCATGCATTTATGTACATGCATAATTCAGAATTTTTGGTAAAGTACTCTTTACCGATTCTGTGCATTCTATTGAATCGATATCACCCTCGCCCTTCTATATTGAACATAAATATCACGAGCCAATTCTAAGTTCCAGTTACTCTGATTACCCAACTCCTGTTTTTTTAGACACCCAATACAGAGACATTTGTTGTTATTCTGTAAATGTTTGATCAGGTTCATAAGGTGACGAAAATTTAGTTCTGTACATTCCTGTGATATCCCACCGCGCCACATATCACTAAACCAGAACATACATTCCACACTAAACCTGACTTGTGCTTAGTGTGAATGCCTGTTTGAAGGGCATTGCTCGTCTGAAAAATTGTGGTTGAGAATTTGCCTCCTTTTCCCCCTAGAACTATATGTACACATCCTATGACTGAGGCTAAATGTAAAAAACTCTCCTAAGGAGTGTTTATATATTTAATTGTATCAACGCCTGACGAAAGCAAACTCTGCTTGCTTAACAATACATAAGAGAAACAAATCAAACACTAAGTAACCCGTGAAAAACAAAAACATCAGACGAAACAAGTGGTCACTGTTCCGAGATAACTGTACACCCGTATGAATTCATGAAAATCACTACTTCCAGAAATAAAAGCTGGTAAAGAAGTTCGTAAAGTAGGGATCCTATAACCTGCTATAAATACTGTTTAGGCTCTAATGGTAAAAGTGCAGTTGCTACTTGCTGTGGAAAAATTGCCCCGCAAGGAAAACCTCTCGAAGTAAATTCGTGTCGACATGGTATGTTACTGATTGTTAATTGAGAGGTCTTTTTTACATGTGATATGAAGCCTTTTGCCATTCTTGGACGCACTTAGGGCTTTTTTTTCTTTTCGATAGTTCCAACGATACACGGTCTTGCTCTTGGGAATGAGTGATGCTGTGTACTAGAGCAAAATATCAGCAGAGAGCAGAAGTTTCATATACGTGCGATGGAAGATCGCCGGGTTCTTGTGGGAACTAGAAATATCCTCTTATGGGGAAGTCCAAGCAAAACAAATCCGTGTACATGATCACGGCAAACGATGCTATTGGCAACTTATGGCTGAATGAGTAACGAATGCTTTAAATATCCATCGTTTTGCAAACTATTTCAAAATGCTACGCAACCAGTTAAAATTTTTTAATTAACAAGTTCTTCTCTTCACGAGCCCGCGGCGGCAATACTGCATGTGTGATCATCAAGGATTGCCTGACGTGGCCCAATCTTTATTGTCATGACACCTGGTGACGCATGCAGAATGAACGAATGAACTGCTTTAACATTAGAATGTAGTCAATGTACCCTTTGCCATGGGAGGACATTAACAATATCTCTCATTGCGACATTAAGCCCCTGCAGTCACGTACCAAATACGCATATTGTCATAGTCCTGCCTGACAGAAGGCAGCTTCCTCAGGTGTAATGTGAGGCTCCACATCTTTGAAGTATCAAAGTTGCATATGCGTGCACTATTGGCTGTCAGCCTACGCATGTTTCGGCAAGTGACGGTGCGGGAAGTTTTTCTGTTACACTACTGCTAGTGCCGCGATCAGTCACGATCATAACAATTCTTGTTTACGGGAACCATTGTAACTGATGTCCCTTTTGGGGTTTGACAATTTTAGAACCGATGATATATGGTGAAGGGTATGTGATCAATTCATGTGCAGATTGTATTTGAAAAAAAGAAAGGTTTGCATACAATTTTTTTTTGACATCGCATTGAAGAGTAGGGCGGGGTGGCGGCAAATGATGTCTGTAGGGCCGGCGATTATACCGCCGGTGACCGGGCTAAACTTTTTGACTATTACCACTGGTTGTATACTCAATCGAGTTAAACCAAATCAAGGACAGGCGTTATCGCAACGGGACAATTTTTGTGTATGCTATTGACTTATAGTAGAATTGAGTTTCCGGTAGGTCGAAGAACATTGGACAAGAAGAGATGCGCATGAATCAGTCTATAGATGAACCAATTTAACAATAAGTGTGCTGAAGAACAAACTGACAATAGGACCTTTTTTTTTAACATTTGCTGTGACTGTGTATGGTTTAAACAAGCTAATAGGCAAAAAGGATGGGGAGGGGAGGAACATAGGGGTGGGGAAGGATGGGTAATGGGGTGGCCTATTTACATCTTACCTCCTCACAGGCATGAACAAATCTATGGATTGAGAGTAGTGTTTGAGGTTCCTGGGGGGGCAGGGGCAATTACTGTGGTGGGTTTACTTTGGCTCAGTTCTGGTCTTGAAGATGTGCTTCTCCACCCGTAAGTAACAATGCTCGAGTAATATATGATATGGGCAAATAACACTTTTATGGGTAATGTAGGGAACATTGGGCAAAGAAAATAATGCCATAATACCGACTATAGATGAACCCATTTATACACAATAATGTGCTGAAGAACAACTAGGAAGACCTTTTTAAAAGGAAAATAAATTTTTTCCAAAAATTAATTTTACAATTTTTGGGGGTTTTTGCCCCTTCCAAAATTTTAAAAAAATTAAATTTTCCCCCCCCCCTTTTTAAAAGGTCCCCAAATAAAGAAAAAAGAAAATTTTTAAAGGTGGAAAAAACCAAAATTAAAAATTTTTAACAATTGGGGGGGAAAACAATGAAAATAAAAAAAGAAAATTTAAAAAATTTTTTTTTAAATTTTCAAAGGGAAACGCAAGGTTGTTTCAATTTTGAAACAAAAAGGATTCCTTGGGGGTTTTTTCTAATAAAAAAAAAATTTTTAGGTTTTCCCCCGGTAGTAATATTCTAGAAAAACCCGATTATGTTCAAGAGATTTTACTTTCCTACAATTAAAGAAAACCCCGTGGCCTTTTAAATCGAAATTTTAGACCCCGGGTTTATTTTATTGGAATTTTAAAATCCAAACGACAAAAATTAGGTTTTCCCTTTAATTTTTGTTTTAAAGAACCATCTTTAAAGTTTAATGTTTACAAACCATTGGTTGGTTTGGTTGGCTTACTAACCATTATAATGGTTTTAAAGATTAGGCTTCTAATAAATTTTTTATTGGTTTTTTAATGAAGTTTAAAAGTCCCCTAATTAAAAAAGGGAAAAATCCAAATTTTTTTCCAGAGAATTTCCAATTTTTTGTTTCACCACTTTCTTACAAAGGGTTTTCCCTTGCCTCCCGCATCGATTGTCTTTTTCCCTTTACCAGTTGGGAATATTTGGGTTTTGCGTAGGCCCTAAATTTCAACTCACCCAAGTTATGGGTACAATTTTAAACAACATGAATTTATTACTGTTAATTACGGTTAAGTTCGATCCATTTTGGGGGGTTTTGAAAAACCGATATTCTTCTGCATAATTTGCTACACTAAAGTTTAAAAAAAGCTAGTTTTTTGTAATTCGCATAATGAAATATTTTAATTGGGGGAGGAAAAATAGGGGGTAGTTTTGGTGTTTACCAACCCAAAGAACTCGCAACCATAAATTGATTCCCTTAAGCTCTAAAAAGGAGGGTGGTGTGGTTCCCATAGAATGTGCCAAAGAAATTAAAAGGAATAAACAAAGGCTTAAAAATTATTTTCATATCCAAAAATTTTAAGAATTTTATTGTGTTTTGGAAGTAATTGGTAATTCCTTTCACCTTTTCCCCAAAGTTCCCCTGGAAGATTCCCATTAGAATTTCAACTCTTCCCTGGGAAATTTTTCTTGGGTTTGGAGGTGGGCTATTATTCTTACAGGGGGGGAGTTTTAAAAGAAACCCCAAAAAACCCTTTTTTTTTTTTCCCCTCTTTTTTAAAAGGGGTTTACACTGCTACATTGGTTTTTTTACAAAAAAACCTTATTTTTTTTCCCTTTTAGTAATTTTCCCCGTTTGGGGGGTAAATTTTTCCCCTTGTTTAAATTTTTGCATATTTTTCCCCCTTTAAAACCCTGACCCCTTTTTTTTGTCCATAATTAAAAACGCTTTTTTAAATTTTTTGGGCCCGCCCGGTTTTTTAAAAAACCCCCTTTTTTCCCGGGGTTTTTCCCAAAAACCAAAAAATTTTTTAAAAAGTTTTAAAAAATGTTAAATTTTTTTTTTAGAAAATTTTTTGGGGGGTAAAATGCACTTAACAAATAATGGAAAGGTCCTTTTTTTAGGTGGGATGCTGAAGAAAGAAAAAAAAGGTAAAGGCTCAGGACCCTTGGGCCCTTACTTAACAAATAAAGAAAAGGCTAATGGAAATTTTTACTAAAATTTTAGATTCCTTGCCCTGTATCCCCAAAATTTCCACCGGGGTTCCATCTTCAGCTTTTTGGGCCCCCCTCCAATTTGAAATTGTTGAATTGAATTTGGGGTTCATTTCATGGAATGGGTTTGGTGGTTTTTTTTCCTTTTCCAGGAATTGTGGTTTAAATTTCGGCATGTTCAAGGAAATTTCAAGGGGTGGCAGTTATACCAACCAAAATTCCCCCCAATGAGTTCCCCACCAAGTGGCAAATATTTGTTTTATTCCAATTATAAAATTTGTAACCCCAAATGTAGTAATGAATTTTAAGCCTTCTTGTAAAAATATGCCCGAGTTTTTTTATAAAAATTATTTTAAAAAAGGATGGTTGGGGAGTTGGACTTTGAATTTAAAAAAGGTTTAATTTTCCGTTTCAAAATGATGGGTTTAAATTCGTTATAATAGAAAATTTAAAAAAAAAAAAGGGGGAAAAAGGGAAAAGGGGAAACCCCCCCTTTTTCCGGCAATGTTCATTGGCCAAAAATTCAGCAACCTAATTTTGAAAAGGGAAACCATCCCTTCATTAAGGAAATTTAAAAATAATCCTTTAAACCTTTGTAAAACCCCAAGTTAATCATGGTTTAAAAGTTAAACCCAGTCAAATTTTTCTCGTGGGGATTTCTGTGGGTTTTATTTTGGCCAAAAGGCTTTTTCCAATTCATTGGTTGTGGCTCCTGAAACCAGTGGAGCACTAAAATCGGCCCCCGGGGTTTTGGGACGGATTTTTAGGCATTTTAGCATCCACCCCCCCCCCCCCCCACCCCCCCCCCCCCCCACCCCCCCCCCCCCCCACCCCCCCCCCCCCCCACCCCCCCCCCCCCCCACCCCCCCCCCCCCCCACCCCCCCCCCCCCCCACCCCCCCCCCCCCCCACCCCCCCCCCCCCCCACCCCCCCCCCCCCCCACCCCCCCCCCCCCCCACCCCCCCCCCCCCCCACCCCCCCCCCCCCCCACCCCCCCCCCCCCCCACCCCCCCCCCCCCCCACCCCCCCCCCCCCCCACCCCCCCCCCCCCCCACCCCCCCCCCCCCCCACCCCCCCCCCCCCCCACCCCCCCCCCCCCCCACCCCCCCCCCCCCCCACCCCCCCCCCCCCCCACCCCCCCCCCCCCCCACCCCCCCCCCCCCCCACCCCCCCCCCCCCCCACCCCCCCCCCCCCCCACCCCCCCCCCCCCCCACCCCCCCCCCCCCCCACCCCCCCCCCCCCCCACCCCCCCCCCCCCCCACCCCCCCCCCCCCCCAATTGGTTTTTTGTCCAGGGAGTAGAGTTAATGTAGAATATGTTAACCAGTCCTTCTTAGTCAAAGAAGTCTAACGATTCCTTCGGCTTGTTCACTGCCTTCACCGATGTAGGTAGCTATAGTAAACCCCAACCCTCTCTTATGCCGATGAGATTAGCACTCTTCGTAAAGTAAGCCAAGCAGTACATTCATCAAAAAACCGATTTGACAGTGCTTGTTATCAGAATTCCATGGCTAAGTTCTTTCTATGAAGTATTGTGGTGTGGGCTACGCCATTAAAGGCGTACGTGTATACACTAGTAAGCCCTGTGGGCATGCCTGCTTATGTAGACTGCTTTAGGAAGAAGTAATGTTGTCGTGTGCTTGGGGACCTACTCGTAGAGGGTAAGGTTGTACCAAGATCGCTGATGATCCTGTATTGTGGTGGAAATTCCATTTGACAGGTGGTGAAACTTGGCGTAGGTTTGTCAGCCCGCAACTCAAATTTGCCTTGTCTCAGCCTACAAAAGCCATTAGTTTGTCAAAACACACCAGTCTGGATGGATATGGTCCAACGGCACCCTTTCCGCAAAGCCCTCATCGCATTGCGGCTCTGTTTCTCCTCCCCCGAAAACTGTCCGTGAAATGCGCTATTCTTAGGTGCGTACAAAGTTCTAAGCCAGCCCTTCCCATGTGTTCCCTACTCTAAGCTCCTCTTGAGAATGCTGTGTCAGGGCTTGATTCTAAAGACCCTTTCAGTGTATGCTGACCTTGTTGCTGCCGTGCAGAGCCAGGCTCACCTACAGTCTTCCGCAAAAACTATTACTATACCTAGACCCTCAAGACCAGCTCTGGATCTGTCACTGATTGTTCAGCATCCAGTTTCAGCCTAGCCGAACCTTGTATGTGACTAGGAACGCCACACTCCACCTAAGCGATTTCGTTAGTGCTAAGTTACGTGGAAAAAACCGCACAATGGTTGCCTGTGAAATTGAGCTTTAGCCATAGGAGCCGCGTCAAAACATTTCGTCCTTATATCATCCAGTGCACCTACATCACCAACATTTCCTTATGAGCATAAAACCTTGGTTCAGGCTTATGAAAAATTATTCGTGGTGAATTCTCTGCAAGTCCCGTGTAAGCCTCTCCTCTCCGCGTGTCAGCGCCTATCATGCACTGTCGTCATCTTGCTGCAGGGTTAATATCCCATCTGTTGTTGCTGTCGCAATTGGCCAGAGTGTACCCACCCTACGTGCCAGATTGCTCCTGTCGTAAGGTTATCATGTGACATGACTGTTACTCGCCTCCCATTCTCTGAAGACTTCAGTTCTAAGAAGTAATCTCGGCCAATGCTAGGCTGCCCATTGACTAGTCGCCCGCCTGGAAGATATTCAGAGTGAATGCTCTGACATGCGCCAAACCCATGCCCACCTTAGCCAGGCACAAGGCCGTCCCAAACGCAACACTAATATCGAGATGGTAAAAAATGTACCTTCCAATGTCAGTCGCATTTCCAATGATGGTCTCCTGTGTTGTCTGACGTTAATAACCCTCTCTTACAGAGACAGGAGGCTATCGTGACCCGTCATTGCCACCACGCATTACTCACGACAGCACTCCAGTGCAGTTTGAGTCACCCCAGCAAGCACCAACTCCCACCCTAGTCCGTCGATATTTCTATGCCCTGGATCTCGACAAGCTATCGAAAACCCATCCCTTCTTACCTGCATCCACATGCGCTTCCCTTCAGAGGTCGCCTCTCGTTCCCCGAGCAAACATGTGTGGGGGATGCCCCGGCTTGGTGTCGGGCTAACTTTGCTGGCTGATATCCTGAAGAGATCCAGACAATGGTCTAGTTTGGGTGAATGTTCTAACTCCTACACTAGACCTGCATACATACCAGATGAGCGCAAGGATACTTATGTGATGCGATGGTAGGTTATGCGGTAGAGGTTGCGCCACTAGGCGGTGCTTGGCCTGTTGTCCACACTGACCCTGCATCCCGATTGCTGCCCTTTGAGCTTCTGACAAAACCCTCAGCGTATCGTATTGCTATGAGCTTGGACGCACCACAAATATCAACAAGAACCCAGTAGCAGAGAGAGCTATTAAAGAGCTTGAGAAGGAGCTCTAAATATTGACCCCACCGGGGGTCCGTATCTGCCCTAAATCTGCTTGGGACACCGCTAACATCAATTCCAGAATCGATCAAGAGCATCATCCAGGAAATGTGGTTCAGCGTGATCAGTTCACGAATGAAACAGCCCCTCAGCCTTCTGGACCTGACCCTCATCAACAAAACACGAGCAGAGGCTTGATAAACCACCCACATCAGGGACAGCAAAGCATTACAGCCAATCACAAAACCACTCTCCACCAATAGGCCCGACTATCACCCTGGTGATGTGGTTTATGTGCACAAGGACGTAGCAAGTCAAAGGGTAGAAACAGGTACTTGGGTTTCCTCCAATGATGAGGGAGTGGGGTAATATCTTAAATTTACCGCAGACGCAGTTAAGGGCAGAACAGCTACAGGGTCAAGAGAGAGTGAATGCTTTAAGTGTTCCGTTCGGTTGTTCCCCCGCAAACCACAGTGCCAAGGCCCTCTTCCTAGCGTCCTTTGAGCCCCAAGTCACTCGGCCCACTACCCTCAACTGCCCTTTTCAGGAGAATGCCCGTGACCCAAACCTTTTTTGCCTACTGTGAGTGACCTCCCCCGTTGGATCCCCTCCTGAAACAGCACCCCAGTACCCCCCTGGGCCTCGCCCACGATTCTTGTGGAAGTGAACCCCCTGCTGACAATTTGTCGTCCGCCCCTCCGGATGCATCCTCCCTCCCTTCCTTGCAGTGCGATTTGCCTGCCAGCTCAGGCCTCGTAAGTATTGGAGAATATATTTCTTGACTCCTGATTGTGCTGCTCTCAAGTGCCCTGTAGTTTTTTCCTTTTACTTACTGCGGTTGTGTGTTAGTTACTGTTAGTTTTTACTTACTGTTCTTTAGAGCGTGAGGAGAAAGAGAAACAAAGTGGTTATGCCAACTCCTTTGTGTTTTGACCTCGTTGGGCTATTGGTAGGTTGATTATTCGAGTGCACCCTCGTGCGGTGGTGTTCCGATGTAGCATCATCCCATATTGTGTTTTGCATCTGAAGTGTTCAATAAAACTTTCTAACTTGCGGAAAATCGGGTGTGATATTTGTTCGGATATTGTCTACTCCGCAACTGGCGCAGGATATCTCAATGAGGATAACTGTGAGGGATCTCATGCTAGTCAGTGGGTGATTCATGTTTGTAACAATATCATCTCATATGGCAAGGAATCACTAAAGCCTTTTTCTTTCTGGTTATCAGTATTTAGTGTGAGCAGGTTTTCTGTCGCACATTCTCAGTGTTTGCATGCAACGAAGCTCAAGCAGTTGATATGAAATCTTCCAAAAAGCAATTATTTGAATGACAGGTGAATTGTGAAAGCTTCAGACTTGTTATTTCTGTTGACGTACTTAGTACATACTGCACTGATTGCGTTATATTAAGTTTTTACTAAATAGTCATTCACAGGTCTCTCTGTGATGTGTAACACAAAGGAAATGAGTGAAAGAAGAAGAAAACAGAAATGACTTTCCTCACCAAAAACCATAAGCCAAAAAAATTACAAGAGAAACAGGCAAAAGGTCATGAAATAAACTTATGTGGCACTGCAAGTGAAATGTCTCCACCACACTAACTAGACGTAGTCTCATCTGAATGTGTTCAATGTCAATAAAAAGAGGTTAAGAGCATAGAATATGACAAAATAAAATGCACTAGAATCGTTTGGCGCACATTAAAAACATACCTAGAATGAGAAAAGATTGCAGTTGATTTTTAGGAACACCAAAAGACCAAGGCTTAGCCAGAGAGCAGTCCTGTCAGAGCATTTGGACTCCCTGCAATTACTATAGATTGACTCATACAGTATGTATAGAGCATTTTAATTGCAAGAATTTCACTAGTATTACCTGTTGACTCCAGGCTGTAAGCTCATTACCATCCTGGCCTAAAGCCTGCCAAAGACGACCACCCTTACCAAAAAAATGTGTGGCAATTTGTTCCAAATCCTCAGGTGTTTTATATGTGTGTTTGTCATGGTAATAACTAGTATTTTGTGTGAATAAACTATGTTTTTCCCTGAACATGACAGAAGGCTTGGGCAGTTGTCACAGAGTTTGCCACAGGTTGACGCAGGTTTACATGCAAATGTGCGTGTAATTAAAACCACAATGTTAACAAGAATTCTGAAACAAAACCTGTGGTGTGATATTATAGGCAGAAAGGTGTTCAATTGTGTCAATCTGTGTCAAACCTGTGTCCAGAGCATCCAATTACTCAGAGTTGTCACCAAGACAACCTGTTATTTCGTTTGTTTTCCACGCGTGATCACCCGTGTTTACAGACACAGGCTGACACAACCTTTTTTTGTAAGGGCACTGTATATACACATTCTCTTAATTAAATGAAAATTTGTAGTAAGACGTTTGGTACTCATATGTAGGTTGAATGAAAAAGATTTTCAGTTGTCCAAGGATCATTACACTGGACAACATTGCCATGAACCAATGCTGCCAAAATGATGCAAATCGAACAGGCTGTTGGCCTTGTCAGTAGAATTGTTTTTACTCAAATAACCATAGGGGGCCAAAATGTTCAGGAAGTTATGGGAGGGCACTTGCCCATTGCCTCCCAACTACTAAATTGACAGCCAGTTGATGATTAATGTTATGCAATGCAGGATGAGCTGTGGACAGCCCAGACTACAGGAACCCAGTGGCATGTGAGATGTATGCCAGCATAGTCTCAGCTCAAAAAACTGAACCTTTTCAGAAAACATGTATGCATGAAATGTGGGTATCCATGCTGGATTATTATGCATGTCCTTTGTTTTGTGTATGTGAAGCAGATTGATCGGAACAGCTGTACTTCTAGACGCGGACAAACCTTATGACAAAAATGGTATATAAGAGACGGCTCTCTATTGAATAAAACTGCCAGGCTACTTCACTTGTGGGTCTGAGTCACACCAGATACACAAAAGCTGATTTAAAATCAGATTTAGCATATCAATGCGATTTATTTAAGATTATGGTTTTGTTAGAGACACATTTCATTGTAATCTTTTAATTACCTACTTATGTAAGATTCAAATAAAATGTCATGTTATTGCACGATTCCTTTGTAGGAAAACAACTTGACTGACAGAAGAGGAAAGGAAATAAAAGAAACAAATTGTGAAAAGAGTCCTGGAAAAAACTGGTTCCAGACCTTTGAGGAGATTTAGTTAACAAAGCATCAAAGAAGACGAAATAGTAAAATGTATGTAGACACGGTAGAAAGAAATAAGAGGGTTGGGAAATGTTTCCACGCAATGAAATATGGAAAATGGGTCAGGTGAAGTGGACAGGCTTTAAGCAGTGTCCAGTGGGGGTGTTGCATGCGAGCATGACAGAGCCTACACACATTGCCCCTTGTCATGGTACACTTGACATGGTGACAGCGACACGTGAAGTACAGAATTTTCCCAATACATTATGTTATTAATGTCCTGAGTAGTGAATTGCTAGAGCACTAGTCTTTCATTGGAGGATTCCCCTTTGATACCATACTATGTCTGAATGTTGTTTACTGACTGAGGGAATGTAACAACTATCGTGAAGATATTGCAGCAAACCCGTGTACCGTGGGGAAGCAAAATTATCTATACCCTTTTCTTTAGTTACTTTTGTAGTGTACGTAGTTACATTGTACAGAAGGTTTACATTCAAACAATTGACCTCCAAATGTGATCTGAATGCCACTGGCATCAAAGTCATGGCAGTGGGACTCAGGGAGAATCTCAAATGTATCAAGAGAGAGTGCGCCCCCACCAATACTGTGATGGTGTATCTCACTCTGGTATAGGGTCCTTGATGAGCAGTTACTTTCCGCACCCTCAAAACCATTACACTAAATTAAAAAGGACCATCAACAAGAGGGGTCACACTTTTGACTTTATAGATTTATTTGTTCATCTTGCTGCGAGAGGGGGGGTTGGATTGTAGGGGAACTGCAACAGCACCTTCTTAAAACTGTAACTGAAGTGTAAGAGATGTGAGGGTAAGAGCTAACAAAATTGATTTAATTGGAGGCGTAGGACAATTTGGTCGGTAAGGTTGGACATTTGCATTCATGTATAAAAGTGATTCAATATATGAATAATCAGTGCATGTTGTGTACATTTTGAAGTCAGGATGTCAGTTTTTAGTTACATAGAAACAAAGAAACTTGATCATGGTCATTTGTCTTTTCTAAGTTATTTGTGACGGTTCATGTCACTTGAAAGTAAGTTACCGATATTTTGCTGATCGCAGGTATCTACTAGTTCTCAGAGTTCCAATATCGCTTTTAATCTCATTGGGGAGGAATTCGCTCCCAAGTCTTGGTTTAAAGATGTAGGAATACACACTACATTTAGCAAGTTAACTTTTTACAGTTGCCCCATTTCCATTGTTTGGAAATATAAACTTACAGAATTGAAACGATTTTGTTTGTTAAAATTGAAACTAGAAACCAGGTAGGCTTTGTTCGGGATTGGTTAAAATATCGATGATGCTTTGCGCAGTAGAAGTGCCAGACAGCAAAAGGCAGTTTCAAAAATAATGTCATTCGTGGTAGTGGTGGCAAAAAAAATGCCCCCTTCATGACATAGTGCCACGTTGGATGTACAGTTTTGATCCCATGAATACAAAAAAGTACTTGCAAGTGAGCATAATCATTGTTTGAGAGTAGGGAGCTCTCATGATCACTTGAAAACGTACACATAATCACACACACTATGGTAGTTCCAGAGCACTCAAGCTTTTTGTGACGAAAATCTGAAGATCCAGCAAAATGGGCATATGGCAAGATTTGGTTCTTCAGAACAAGCATCATAACGGTAATGGAGATTATTAGCAGCAGGTTTTCTGTGGCTTTTATTCCATAAGGAGGGCATAGTATATTGAGTAATCACGCCACCACAGTTTAGCCTAATTACTAATATGATTCATCTTTGAGAACTCAAAATCTGTCGTGTGCTGTCTGGGCTGTTTTCTGACTAGTTTATTCAACATGAGTTGAATAAACATCCTTTCACACCTTGCCCTCCTATCCTATCTGTACTGAAAATGCTGTGTGCAGTGTGGCGAGTGTCTAGTTGTACAAATAATAAACCCGTTGTATACTTTGCAAAGCCAAGTAGTTCTACTGGTTGATAAGAGAGCTGTGGTCATAGTGCCTTGAAGCTTGTTTTTTTCAATAAGATTAAAAAACAGATAAAACTCTCCCCCCCCCTACGGGACAGTAGATAGCGCTGCAGGACGTGCAACGTATTGGCCAATGGTTCCTTTAGCGACAGTAAAATGCAAACAATGTATGCCTGGTCATTGTGCCTAGTGTTAAAGGAAGATTAAGTTTTGTCAGAATTGGCTTTTGTACTTTTAAACCTGTTTCAAGTTGTCCTATGGATACCAAGTTTACAGCATCCACATAAATATTATACAGTATTGTTCTGTTGTGTACTACAAATTTGCCAATGGTGAGAAAAGGTAAATTATATAGTCTTGCATTTGATTCTTGTTTCTGCAAAGGAAAACATTGCTATTTGAAGATGAGGGAGAACAAAACAACATTACTGCTGCAGCTTAGTTTGGAGGTTTCTCTCCCAATAATAAAGTTGTAGAAAAGTCATAAAACTTTAGAAATGCATCAAACCTTGATGACTTAAGGAATATTGTTATTAGTCAGTGAGAATACGTTCAGTAAGTTGTGTATCTATTCTCACCAGCAGTGGTGATACTATCCGCCCCCCCCCCCCCCCCCCCTCCCCTTTTCCCCCCCCCCCCCCCCACTATTTCCCCCATGCAATGAGTATTCTTTTCTTGCAACAAACGTTAGATTTACCACAAGGTTATACAGCCGTCTGAACTTTTGTATAATATCAAGAGTTAAAATAGCCTAAACTAACCTCAGTGGAACTGAGAAATAGCAAACTTGTACTAGTCCTGCAAGATGGACTAAGTTGTCCGTAAAGCTGATTTTTCGTCAGTGCTGATTGAATATGTTCTGCTTGTAAAAAAGAGTAAAGTAACTGACCATTCCTTCATCTGTATCAGATCCTCTTTAACCGCATTATTTATTTTCCTTCATCGAACAGCAATGAAGAGAGCTATGGAGTCGCCGGTAATGTGAACAATGCCTTGGTGAAGGACAAGTGGGACGTGGAAATTAAACGCTACATCCGAAGTAGTTACATGCAGCATAAGCTCTAAGGGTGTACTGCCATTTACAAACACAAAGTGCCTGTAAAAAGATAAAAATTCAAAGAACAAATGTAGAGACTTTGTAAAAGATAAAATTCGACAAAGAAAAATGTAAACGTTACTTTTGCTATTAATTATGAATGTAGTTGTTGGTCGAGATCTAGAGTGTAAAGCCTAGGAAAGTGTTACAAACCTGGACTTTGCTCTGAAAGATTTATATAGCTGATAATTAAAATATATTTTTTGAAAAGTTAAGGCAGGTACATTCTACCCTTAGTATGTTGCAAACATCAAATCTTAACAACTATTTGTCAACAGTGGTGTTAGCTGGCCACCCCCCCCCATTTTCATAGGGCCTCAAACGATGTGGTTTTCACTGCGATCTGACGTCCGTGTTTTTATCACAAACATCGGCTCGATATCCGTATACGAATCGATATTTTCGTATCAATGCTTTTTTAATCGGCTTCACAGCGCGATCAAACATTCCTTATTCCTCTGAGCCCAATGCCTTGCATGAAAATTGGCTTAAACGAATTTCCTGTCAAAAAAAAAAACAGAAGTTTAGTATTTCCCCTCCATGCTGCTTTGATCCCTTTCATTCACAGTACAATGTTAGCACATTCGTGACAAATAAAGCTTCGAAAATAAGCAATCGGCGGGACTATCGATGACTCTCATTCATCGCCACATAATTCCGTGATTGACTGACTTCACCTACTCACAGTAAGCCTACTAATTCCCTAACAAAATGCAATACCTTTTCGTTATCTGTTCGTAGGCCAGCCGCTCGCACTAATGAACGTTAAAAATCGAAAATAACGCCGCGCGAAATTTCAGTGCAGGTACTTGGCATTTCGTGCATCCTACTATGCTTTACCACACATAAACAGATTGTGAAGGTTACACGTTGTAAATTTGTTTTGAGTATACATATAGCAGTAGTCAATGCATCCATGATGTACTATATAGCCATGCGTAAAAAAAAAAAATTTAAATTTTTTTTGGGTTCTATGCTAGCTAGAGAGCTGGCTGTGTGCAAAGTTATGCAGCTAGTAGGAGTTTTGGGTACGGGGTGGATGTTGCAGACATCGCTTATTACGAAAGCCATAAAAGCACATGGCACTCTTAATTTCACACAAATGAACATGCATGTCGTACATAAAACGCATACGCCATAACTACTGCAACTATGATGTACAACTGGAAATTTAGTCGTACAAGCAGCGATCGACAAAACACCGTTATTTCCCGGACCCGCCCATGTTCTTGCTATGTACCAGCCAACGTCATTACAGAGCAGGTTCGTAGCCTAATGTATGGGTGTTTGATACATACGGACCTACACATGCACGCTTAACTGTGCTTCATGGTGCATTCACTTGGAAACTTCTCAGTACAGAACACGGTACATGCGTAAGGTATCCGTGTTGCTACATTTTGGCCCTATATCAAATATACAATAATGACCGTGAATTCCAATTCGTTTCGTTCATTAATAAATTTCGGTGAATTGAAATAAAAAGTGGGTGGATATGATCGCTAGACTCTACGTACAGATTTTAAAAGCTTGTGCAAAATGGCGAATAGCACATGCCTCTCAAATAGAGCAGTTTATGCTGTTTGATACGGAATTTAGGAGATTAAATGAAATTGGACAGCCCTAGTGCATACAAGGCTATTGTCAGTTGTAATAAAATGATTAATGTCCTATTTATATGTTCATTTCTTTGTGCAAGAATCACTAATCACGTACGTCTCCCGATGTACGTAAATGAATTTGACGGCACGGAACATCGGCAAACATCGCAAGTTGCAATTTGCTATATTTAGCCGATCCGATGTTTTACCGATAGTCCAAACATCGCCGGAGCCGATATCCGATCCGATTATCGGTTGGACCAGACCTATTTTCATCTTAGAAGATAATTAAAGATGAAAAGTAGGGGTCAACCGATAATCGGATCGGATATCGGATCCGGCCGATGTTAGGACTATCGGTAAAACATCGGATCGGCAAAATATAGCAAATTGCACTTGCCGATGTTTGCCGATGTTCCGTGCGTCGAAAATTTCATTTACGTACATCGGGAGACGTACAGTGATAGTGATTTCTTGCAACAAAGAAATGAACATATAAATAGGATTAATCATTTTATTACAACTGACAATAGCCCTTGTGATGCAACTAGGGCTGTCAATTTCAGTTTAATCTCCTAAATTCCGTATCAACAGCATAAACCGGCTCTATTGAGAGGCACTGTGATATTCGCAATTTGCACAAGCTTTTAAAATCTGTACGTAGAGTCTAGCGATCATATCCACCCACTTTTAGTTTCAATTCACCGAAATTTATTAATGAACGAAACGAAGTGTGGAATTCACAGTCATTAATTGTATATTTGATATAGGGCCAAAATGTACGCAAACACGGATACCTTACGCATGTACGTGTTCTGTACTGAGAAGTTCAAGTGAAATGCACCATGAAAGCACAGTTAAGCCAGTGCATGTGTAGGTCCGTAATTGTATGCAAACACCCATACATTAGGCTACGCACCTGCTCTGTAATGACGTTGGCGTACATAGCAAGAACATGGGGCGTGGTCCGGGAAATAACGGTGTTTTTCGATCGCTGCTTGTACGACTAAATTTCCAGTTGTTACATCATAGTTTGCAGTAGTTATGGCGGATGCTTTTTATGTAAGACATGCATGTTCATTTGTGTGAAATTAAGAGTGCCATGTGCTTTTATGGCTTTCGTAATAAGCGATGTCTGCAACATCACCCCGATACCCAAAACTCCTACTAGCTGCATAACTTTGCACACAGCAAGCTCTCTAGCTAGCATAGAACAAATATTTACGCATGGCTATATAGTACATGCATGGATGCATTACGTACTGCTATATGATATACTCAAAAACAAATTTACACGTGTAAGCCTTCACAATCTGTTTATGTGTAGGTAAAGCATAGTAGGATGGCACGAAATGGCCAAGTACCTGCACTGAAATTTCGCCGGCTTATTTCTATTTTAACGTTCATTAGTGCGAGCGGCTTGGGCTACGAACAGAGAACGAAAGGTATTGCATTTTGTTAGGGGAATTAGTAGGCTTACTGTGAGTAGGTGAAAGTCAGTTCAATCACGGAATTATGTGCTATGAATGAAGAGTCATCGATAGTCCGCCGATTGCTTATTTTCGAAGCTTTATTTGGTCACTGAATTGTCACGTAAACATTGTACTGTGAATGAAAGGTATCAAAGCAAGACATGGAGGGGAAAATACTAAACTTCTGTTTTTTTTTTGAAAGGAAATTCGTTTAAGCCAATGTGCATGCATAGGCATGGCTCAAGAGGAATAAGGAATGTTTGATCGCGCTGTGAAACGATTAAAAAGCATTGATAGCGAAAATATCGGATCGGATCGGATATCGGCCGATGTTGTGATAAAAACATCGGACGTCAGATCGGCAGTGAAAAACCACATCGGTTGAGCCCTAATGAAAAGGCCAGCTAACACCACTGTTACAAAATAGTTGTTAATATTTGATGTTTGCAACATACTAAGGGTATGAATGTACCTGCCTTAAGCTTTAAAATATATTTTAATTATCAGCTATAATAAATCTTTCAGAGCAAAGTCCCAGGTTTGTAATACTTCCTAGGCTTTACACTCTAGCTCTAGAGCCAATATATTCATAATTAATAGCAAAAGTAACGTTTACATTTTTCTTTGATCTTTATCTTTTACAAAGTCTTACATTTTTCTTTGAATTTTATCTTTTATAAAGTCACACTGTTGTAAATGGCAGTACCTTAGAGCTGTATGCTGCATGTAAACTACTTCGGATGTAGCGTTTAATTTCCACGGTCAACTTTCCTTCACCCAAGGCCTGGTTCACATTACGGCACTCCATAGCTCTCTTACATTGCTGTTAGAGAAGGAAAATAATATGCAGGTTAAAGAGGATCTGAATTACCAAGTGAGGGAAATGTCAGGTACTTTACTCTTTTTACAAAGCAGAACATATTACAATCAGCACTGGAAAAATCAGTTACGGACAACTTAGTCCATCTTGCAAGACATAGTACAAGTTTGCTATTTCTCAGTTCCACTGAGTTAGTTATGCAATTTTACTCTTGATATTATACAAGAAGTTCAGACGGCTGTATAACCTTGTGGTAAATCTAACGTTTGTTTCCAAGAAAAGAATACTCACTTGCAGGGATATTAAATCACACTGCTGGTGAGAATGATAACAATTACTGAGACAGTTTCTCACTGACTATAAATATTCTTAGAGTCAATCAAGGTTTGATGCATTTTCTTAAAGTTTTATGACTTTTCTACAACTTTATTATTGGGAGAGAAACCTCCAAACTATCTGCAGCAGTAATGTTGTTTTGTTCTCCCTCGATCTTCAAATAGCAATGTTTCTTGCAGAAACAAGAAATCAAATGCAAGACTATAATAATTTACCTTTTCTCACCAGTTGGCAAATTTGTAGTACACAACAGAACAATTACTGTAATAATATTTATGTGATGCTGTAAACTTGGTATCCATAGGACAAACTTGAAACAGTTTTAAAATACAAAAGCACAATCTGACCACAACTTAATCTTTGCCTTTAAACTAGCACAAATGACAGGCATACATTGTTTGCATTTTACATGTCACTAAAGGAACCATTGGCCATATGTTGCACATCTGCAGCTCTATCTACCTGTCCCCAGAGTTGTTATCTGTATTTTAATCTATTGAAAAAACAAGCTTCCAAGGCACTATTGACCACAACTCTCTTATTAACCAGTAGAACTACTTGGCTTGCAAAGTATACAACAGGGCTTATTATTTGTAACTAGACATGCACCACTACACAGCATTTTCAGTACAGATAGGATAGGAGGGCAAGGTGTGAGAGGATGTTATTCAACTCATGTTGAATAAACTAAGTCAGAAAACCAGCCCAGACAAGCACACGACAGGATTTTGAGTTCTCAGAAGATGAATCATATTAGTAATGGCTAAATTGGTGGCATGATTACTCAAATATACTGTGCACTCCTTATGGAATAAAAGCCACATGAAAACATGCTGCTAATATCTCCATTACAGTTAAGATAGTTGTTCTGAAGAACCAAATCTTGCCATATGCCCATTTTGCTGGGATCTTAGGTTTGTTTACAAAAAGTTGAGTGCTTGGAACTAACTATAGCGTGTGTGATTATGTGTACGTTTCAGTGAGCATGGATGTAGTCTAATCTCAAACAATGGATGATGCTCACTTGCAAGTAGCTTTTTTGTTATTCATGGGATAAAAACTGGTACATCCAACTTGGCAACTATGGCATGAAGGGGGCATTTTTTTTGCCACCACTAACCACGAATGACATTATTTTTGAAACTGCCTCTTGCTGTCTGGCACTTCTACTGTTAAAGCATCATCGATATTTTAACCAATCCTGAACTAAGCCTACCTAGTTTCCAGTTGAAATTTTAGCAAACAAAATGTTACAATTGTAAGGTTTATTTGCAAAACAATGGAAATGGATGCAAACTGTAAGAAAGTCAACTGCTAAAATGTAGTGTGTAGTCACTACATCTTTAAACCAAGACTTGGGGAGCAAATTCTCCAATGGAGATTTAAAAGAGATATTGGAACTCTGAGAACTAGTAGATACCTGCAGATCAGCAAAATATCGGTAACTTACTTTAAAGTGACATGCACTTCACAAATACACTGAGAAAAGACAATGACAATGACAAGTTCTTTGTTTCTATGTAACTAAAAACTGACATCTGACTTGAAAATGGTACACAACATGCACTGATATTCATATATGATCAATTTTATAATGAGATGCAAACGGTACACCTTACCACAAAATTGTCCTACTCCTCCAATCAAAACAATTTTGTTAGCTCTTACCCTCAACATCTCTTACCACTCAGTAACAGTTTTAAAAGGTGCTGTTGCAGTTCCCCCTCAATCCAATCCCAGACTCACACAAAGATGGAACAAATAAATCTATAATGTCAACAATGACACCATATAGTTGATGGTCTTTTTAAATTAGTGAAATGTTTGAGGGTCAGGAACCCAATTGGCTCATCAAGGACCCTATACCAGAGTGAGAATACCCATCACAGTATTGGTGGAGGGCCACTCTCTCTTGGATACATTTGAGAATTCTCCCTGAGTTCACACTGCCATGACTTTGATGCCAGTGGCATTCAGATCACATTTGGAGGTCAATTGTTTGAAATGTAACCTTCTGTACAATGTAACTACTTACACTACAAAAGTAGCTAAAGAAAAGGGTATAGATAATTTGCTTCCCACGGTCAGGTTTGCTGCAATTATCTTCAAGATAGTGTTACATTCCCTCAGTCAGTAAAAATTCAGATAGTAGTGGTATCAAAGGGGAATCCTCCAATGAAAGACTAGTGCTCTAAGCAATCACTATAGGGACATTAATAGACATATGTTGGGAAATTCGGTACTTCCGGTCGTGTCACAAGGTCAAGTGTACCATGGCAAGGGGCAATGTGTTTAGCTTTGCATGCTCAGCATGCAACACCCGCACTGGGACACTGAAAGCATGGTGCACTTCACCTTTGACCCATTCCCATATTGCATTGCGTGGAAACATTTCCCAACTCCTGTATTTCTTTACTACAGTGTCTTACCATACATGTTACTATTTCGTCTTCTTTGATGCTTTTTATAAAATCTCTCAAAGAGTTGGAACAGTTTTCCAGGATCTTTTCACATTTTTGTTCCTTTTCTTTCCTTTCCTCTTCTGTCAGGTCAAGTTGTTTTTCCTACAAGGAATCGTGCAATAACACTGACATTTTATTTGAATCTTACATAAAGTATTAATTTAAAGATTACAATGAAATGTGTCTCTAACAAAACCATAATCTTAAATAAATCCATTGATATGCTAAATTGATTTAAATCAGTTTGTGTATACTGGTGTGACTTAAGACCACAAGTGAAGTAGCCTGGCAGTTTTATTCAATTGAGAGCTTTCTCAATATATACCATTTTGTCATAAGGTTTGTCTTGTCCAGAAGCACAGCATGTTACTATCTGCTCTACATATACAAAAGCACAGGAATATGCATAGTAATCCAGCAATGGATAACCACATTTCATACATGTATGTTTTCTGAAAAGGGTCAATTTGAGGAGACTATGCTGGCTTACATTCACATGCCACTGGGTTCCTGTAGTCTAGGCTGTCCAGATCATCCTGCATTGCAAAAACTTAACCAACTGGGTTGCAATTTAGTAGATAGGAGGCAATGGGCAAGTGCCCGCTCCATACCTATCTTGAACATTTTGCCCCTATGGTTATTTGAGTAAAAACAATTCTACTGACAAGCCAACACCTGTTCTGAATTTGCATCATTTTGCAGCATTGTTCAATGGCATGTGTCCAGTGTAATGTATCCTTGGACAACTGAAGAATCTTTTTCATTCAACCTACATATGAGTACCAAACAGTGATACTACAAATTTTCATTTAATTAAGAGAATGTGTTATACAGTGCCCTTACAAAAAAAGGTGTGTCAGCCTGTGTCTGTAACCACGGGTGATCACGCGTGGAAAACAAAAGAAATAACAGGTTTTCTTGGGTGACAACCTGAGTAATTGGAATGCTCTGGACACAGGTTTGACACAGATTTGACACAAGTTGACACACCTTTTCTGCCTATAATTTCAAACCACAGGTTTTGTTTCAGAATTCTTTGTTAACATTGGTTTTAATTACCGCACATTTTGCATGTAAAACCTGCGTCAAACCTGTGGCAAAGTGTGACAACTGCCCAACCTCTGTCAATGTCAAGGGAAAACATAGGTTTTCACACAAAATACCTGTGATTACCCATGACAAACACACATGAAAACCTGAGGATTTGGAACAAATTGCCACACATTTTTTTGTAAGGGTGGTCAGTCTTTGGCAAGGCTTTAGCCAGGATGGTAATGAGCTTACCATCCTGGGAGTCCAAACAGGTAATACTAGTGAAATTCTTGCATTAAAATGCTCTATACATACTGTATGAGGCAATCTATAGTATTCAGGGAGTCCAAATGACAGGACTGCTCTCTGGCTAAAGCCTTGGTCTTTGGTGTTTCCAAAAATCACATTGCAGCTCTTTTCTCATTCTATGTACGTTATTTTATAGTGCTCCAAAAAACGATTCTAGTGCCATGTTTCTTTTGTCATATTCTATATATGCTCTTAACCTCTTTTTATTGACACTGAACAACATTCAGATGAGAACAAGTTAGTGTGGCGAGACATTTCACTTGCAGTGTCAACATAAAGTTTATATTCATGACCTTTTGCCTGATTTCTCTTGTAATTTTTTGGCTTATGGTTTTATGTGAGAATGTCATTTTCTGTTTTCTTCTTCTTTCACTCATTTCCTTTGTGTTACACATCACAGAGTACTTGTGAATAAACATTTAGTGAAAAACTTAATATAGTGTAATACAGTGCAGTAAGTACAAGTATGTCAACAGAAATAACAGTCTGAACTTTCATCAATTACCTTTCATTCAAAGAAGTGCTTTTTGGAAGATTTCATATCAACTGCTTGAGCTTAGTGCATGCAAACACTGAGAATGATGCACAGAAAACCTGCTCACACTAAATACTGATAACCAGAAAGCCAAAAGGCTTAGTGATTCCTTGCCATATGGATATATTGTAACAAACATGAATCACCCACATGACTAGCATGAGATCCCTCACAGTTATCCTAATTGAGATATCCTGCGCCAGTTGAGGAGTAGACAATATCCAACAAATATCACACACGATTTTCCAAGTAGAAACAGTTTATTGAACAACTTCAGGCAAAACAACAATATGGGATGACTGCTACATGGAACACACGGCACGAGGGTGCACTCGAATAATCAAACTACCAATAAGCCACCAACGAGGTCAAAACACAAAGGAGTGGCATAACCACTTTGTTTTCTCTTTCTCTCACTCTCTAAAGAAACAGTAAGTAAAAACTAACAATAACTACACACAACGCAGTAAGTAAAAAGGGAAAAAACTAAAGGGGCACTTGAGAGCAGCACAATCAGGAGTCAAGAATATAATTCTCCAGATACTTAGGAGGCCTGAGCTGGCAGGCAAATCGCCTGCAAGGAAGGGAGGGAGGATCATCCGGAGGGGCGGGACACACAGTGTCAGCAGGGGGTTCACTTCCACAAGAATCGTGGGCGAGGGCACCAGGGGTACTGGGGTGCTGTTCAGGAGGGGGATCCAACGGGGGAGGATCACTCACAGTAGCAGTGTCACGGGCAGGCTCTGAAAGGGCAGTTGGGGTAGGGGGGCCAGTGACTTGGGGCTCAAAGGAAGCTAAGGAAGAGGGCCTGGGCACTGTGGTTTGCGGGGGAACAACCGACGGAACCTTAAAGCATTCACTCTTCTTGACCCTGTAGCTGTTTGACCTTAACTGCGTCTCGGTAAATTTAAGAATATTACACCACTCCCCATCAGTGGAGGAAACCAAGTACCTGTTTCTACCCTTTGACTTGTTAAGGTCTTTGTGCACATAAACCACATCACCAGGGTGATGTCGGGGCCTATGGGATGGAGAGATGGTTTTGTGTTGGTGTGATGCTTGGCTTGTTCACTGTGTGGGTGGTTATCAAGCCTCTGCTCGTGTTGTTGTTGAATGAGGGTCAGGTCAAGAAAGCTGAGCTGTTCATTCGTGAACTGATCACGCTGAAACCACATTTCCCTGGATGATAGGCCTCTTGATCGGATTCTGGAATTGATGTTAGCGGTGGCCAAAGCAAGATTTAGGGCAGATACGGGACCCCCGGTGGGGTCAATATTTAGGAGCTCCTTCTCAAGCTCTTGAATAGCTCTCTCTGCTACTGGGTTCTTGTTGATATTTTTGGTGCGTCCAAGCTCAATAGCAATACGATACTGCTGAAGGGTTTTGTCAGAGGAAAGGGCAGCAAATCCGGGAGCAGGGTCAGTGTGGACAACAGCCAGAGGACCGTCTAGTGGACGCAACTCTACGCATAACCTAACCAGCGCATCACGTAAGGTATCCTTGCGCTCATCTGGTATGATGCAGGTGCTAGTGTAGGAGGTAGAACATTCACGCAAAACTAAGACGCATTGTCTGGATCTCTTCAGGATATCAGCAGCAAAGTTAAGCCCGACACCAAGGGGGGCATCCCCACATGTTTGCTCTGGGGAAACGAGAGGCGACCTCTGAAGGGAAGCGCAGTGATGGCAGGAAGAAGTGATGGTTTCGATAGCCTTGTCGAGATCCAGGGCATAGAAATATCGACGGACTAGGGTGTGGAGTTGGTGCTTGCTGGGGTGATCAAACTGCACATGGAGTGCTGTGAGTAATGCGTGGATGGCATGACGGGATCACGATAAGCTCCTGTCTCTGTAAGAGAGGGTTATTAACGCAGACAACAAGGAGACCATCATTGGAAATGCGACTGACTTGGAGGTACCTTTTAACATCTCTGATATTAGTGTTGCGTTTGGACGGCCTTGTGCCCTGGCTAAGGTGGGCATGGGTGTGGCGCATGTCAGAGCATTCACTCTGAATAGCTTTCCAGGCGGGGCGACTAGTGAATGGCAGCCTAGCATTGCCCGAGATTACTTCTTGAACTGAAGTCTTCAGGACAGTCATGTCACATGATAACCTTACGAAGGAGCAAATCTGGCACGTAGGGTGGGTACACTCTGGGGCATTGCGACTAGCAAAATCAGATGGGATATTAACCCTGCCAGCAAGATGACGAACAGTGGCATGATAGCGGCTGACAGTGGAGAGGAAAGAGGTTACACGGGGACTTGCAGAGAATTCACCACGACATAATTTTTCATAAGCCTGAACACAAGGTTTACTGTCAGTAAGGACAATGGGGTGATGTAGGGACTGGATGATATAAGGACCGAAATGTTTGACAGCGGCTCCTATGGCTAAAGCTTCAATTTCACAGGGCAACCATGTGGGTTGTTTTCCACGTAACTTAGCACTAAAGAATCCGCTTAGGTGGAGTGTGGCGTTCCTAGTCACATACAAGGTCGCAGCTAGGCTGAACTTGGATGCTGAAGCATCAGTGACAATCCAGAGCTGGTCTGAGGGTCTAGGTATAGTAATAGTTTTGGAAGACTGTAGGTGAGCCTGGGCTCTGGCAAAGGCAGCAACAAGGTCATCAGACCACTGAAAAGGGTCTTTAGAATCAAGCCCGGACACAGCATTCTCAAGAGGAGCTAGAGTAGGGGAACACATGGGAAGGGCATGGCTGAGAACTTTGTACGCACCTAAGAATGAGCGCATTTCACGGACAGTTTTCGGGGGGGAGGAGGAAACAAGAGCAGCAATGCGATGAGGGCTTGCGGAAAGGGTGCCGTTGGACCATATCCATCCAAGAATGGTGGTGGTTTTGGGACAAATAATGGTTTTGTAGGGAGACAAGCGCAAATTTGAGTTTGCAAGGGCTGACAAAACCTTACGCCAAGTTTCAACCACCTTGTCAATGGAATTTCCACCACAATACAGATCATCAGCGATCTTGGTAACCTGACCCTCTACGAGTAGGTCCCCAAGCACACGACACATTAATTCTTCTAAAGCAGTCTCAGAAGCAGGCATGCCCATGGCTGACCTAGTGTATACACGTACGCCTTTGAATGGCGTAGCAACACCACAATACTTCATAGAAGACTTAGCCAATGGAATTTGATAAAAAGCACTGGTCAAATCGGTTTTGATAATGTACTGCCATTGGCTTACTTTACGAAGAGTGCTATCTACATCAGGCATAAGAGAGGGTTGGGGTTTACTATATCTACCTACATCGGTGAAGGCAGTGACAAGCCTGAAGGAATCGTTAGACTTCTTGACTAAGAAGGACGGGTTAACATATTCTACATTAACTCCTACATCCTCTGGACGAGCAAATACACCCAACGTCTCCAGCTCATCAAATTTACGATGGAGTTCTTTAAGTTTGTTGGCATTATATAAGGGGAGACGGCCTTTACGTTGTGGGGGTAGGGTAGGACCCATGTTGACGACAGCTTCAAATTTCCCAGCGAAGTTGGGATTGAATACACCAGCAAACTCCTCAACAACAGTGAGAAATTTGTTTCTTTCAGAGGGGGTTAATATGTGGTCGGGATCAATGGAAACAGGTGGGCTAGTAGCTTCAGGCAACTTATGGTGTGAGGTAGATGGACTAGGCCTATGTGTGGATGATTCAGTAGGGCTATACACCTGAGTGATCTGGCAGACATGTTCATATTTGTTGATGGAAACGGGGTCACCTGTATCATTTGGGATCCTGATTACCCCTCCAATACTACGAACAACTGCAGGGGAGGGCCAAGGGAGGGAGGGTGGGGAAGGCTTGCCGGTCGTGTGAGGGTCAATAGCAAGTTCAGTATTACTACAAGTGGGCTGAAGTTCCAGGGGTAGGGGGACTTCCAGGTACTCACCGGGAAATAAGATAGCTTTCTTAGGGGGGCCTCTAACAACGTAGGTGTGCCTGGCAGTTAGGCCAGGCTGTTTGTCACAAGAACCATACTTGTAGGTTACACCCTTAGCAGTGACTTCACGTAACTTAGGCCTAAGGGAGATATCATTGGCCTCCATAAATGGAACGCCAGCAAGAATTTCAGTGTCCAAATTGTCAATGACAAGGCCTTCAAATGTAAAGGTTTGTTCACCTCTCTGTAGGGTAAAGGTGGTCTCACCCGTGACATGTAGAGGAGAAGTACCGTCTGCTTGGTTGGCGGACTGGCAAGAAGTGGTAATTTTGGCTCGGATCCGTTGGGCAGCGGAATGCTTAATCATGTTACCTGTGGCTCCGCTGTCGATGGTCAAGCGTACAGGACACTCATGGACAAACATGTCAATGTAGGGTGAACGACTTGTCTGAACCCTATTGGTTGAGAATGGCTCCGCAGGAGAGCTGTCACCTAGAAAATCGAAGTGACCAGTATCGTCGACTTCTGGGTCACTATCGAGGACATCTGTGATCTGTCATGCCTTCAACAAGTATTGTCTGTCCTCTTCTGGGAGGTATTTGCACTGGCTGAGGAAATGCATATGAGGGCGTTTGGCTTCCTTACACAGGGGGCAGATTTTCCGTCGGAGGGGTTTACTCTTGGGGCGAGCCTGGTCAAAACTAGCTGAAGCTCTCATTGCTGTGACATTAGAGTTAATTTCACTGACAAGTGAGTCAAGAGCTTGGGAGATTTCTGGTTTTAGTGAGGCAAGAGTTCTGGATCGTAACTCGGGCCCATAATGCTGTTTCACAAGTTTGGGGAGCTCTGGGTAAATAAGTCTGAGCCATGTTAGAACAATGAGATTCTCCAGTGTAGGTGTTAACTCCTCCTCCTCTGTGATGGTAGCACCGTGGTGGGTAATGTTAGACTCGGGTCAGCAGTGAGTCTTCAATGAAAGCACAAAGTCTCTGATACAGATCCTCATACCTTTCATCAACCTCAAGTTTGATGTCATTCAGGTCTAAGAAATGACTGCCACTGGTTTGAAAACCATAATGAAGTCTAATCATCTGTCATATCGAGGCAAGTGAGGTAGCCCCTTTTATTATAAAGTTTCTTGCGATGATGGGACAATAATTTGCTACCTGACCAAGCATTAATTCCACAATGTTATTTTTTTGTACGGCAGTACGGCGTGTTTTTTTGTCTGCATCTGCAGAATCGTCTTTGAAACCTCTGTAAGGGTTTGATTTAGCTTTCTTTTCCCATGTTGCCTCAATAAAAGGGGAAAAGCTCGGGTCCAATGACAAAGTATACGTTAAATTGTTCTTCCAAGCTTCCAATGATGTGATAGTTTCGGAGCGTGTGAGACTCCATTGTTTAGGCGCACGACCAGATGGAGCAGCCATTGCGTAAACTGTATGTGGGGCAAGCTAAGCCTAACGTTAACGTTGAACAACGGTGAAGTATACTGGACAATTGGCCTGGGAATTAGGGGGGTGAAATTTGTCAAAATGTTCGTTAGGCAAGCGGGAAACGAGAGATCTCAACGCTGCCACCACGCCAGTTGCGGAGTAGACAATATCCAACAAATATCACACACGATTATCCAAGTAGAAACAGTTTATTGAACAACTTCAGGCAAAACAACAATATGCGATGATTGCTATATGGAACACACGGCACCAGGGTGCACTCGAATAATCAAACTACCAATAAGCCACCAACGAGGTCAAAACACAAAGGAGTGGCGCTGTTAATGAGGTCAAACCCTTTTGAAATCTTGTGACCCAAAATGACCTACATGCAAAATATGAACAATCCACAGGCCAAGTATGAGATCCCTCATAGTTATCCTCCTTGAAATGTGATAACTAGGTTTTGACCTCAGAGATGCCAACATTTACATCCAGAAATCAGGGAGGTTTCACACAGAAATCAGGGAGGTTTTTAGAATTACATGCAACTTAATTGGGAAAAGCCCTTCTTGAATCAGGGAGGTTGTCATATTTGTTAGTCTGAATGGACAGAAATCCATGAATTTTCAGGGAGCCTCCCTGAGAATCAGGGAGGGTTGGTATCTCTGTGACCTTTTGTTAGGGCTGTGACCGTGTAGCCAATAATCGCTAAACAATCGCATGTGGAATAAACGTTTAGTACAAGTTACTAAGCTGTTACTTGCAAAACCTGTTTTTCGTACGTTTTCTATCCATATGAATACTCTGTAAATGCAGAGTGCATGATATTGGCCCCTTTGTTGTATGTAGTACATGTCATCATGTTGATTACTGTTTCAACTACAAACAATCCTTTACAGGAATTGTGTTTGGGGTTCACAGGTATTACCAATTCATTTTGAATAGGCCTATTTATCACATCAGTCAACACACAGTCTTTCTGTTGTGATAAGGTAATCGCGATTCATCGCTAAACTATCGCAAATTTTTGCGGTTGAACGTTTAATTATTTTGCTACACATTCACAGCCCTACCTTTTGTGATCTCAAATGATCTTTGACCTGCACGAAAAATAATTGGGATCAACTACTCAATACGAACAATCCACATGTCAAATGTGAGATCCCTCACAGTTATCCTTCTTGAGATATTGGCTTTACAAGGTTTAGACCTTTTGGCCTCTGGTGATGCCACATGACCTTTGACCTCCATCAAAAAACAATAGGGATCATCTACTCAATATGGGCAATCCACAGGCTACGTATGAGATCCCTCTCCGTTATCCTTCTTGAGACAAAGTGTTTACAAGGTTTTGACCTTTTGGCCTCTGATGACCCCAAATGACCTTTGACCTCCACCAAAAAGATTAGACATCTTCCACTCAATATGGGCGATACACAAGCTATGTATGAGATCCCTCACAGTTACCTTTCTTGAGACAGAGTGTCTACAAGGTTTTGACCTTTTGACCTCTATTGATGCCACATGACCTTTGACCTCCACCACAAATGATTGGGATCATCTACTCAACATGGGCAATACACATGCTACGTATGAGATCCCTTGAAGTTACATAGTGTTTATGTTTGACCTTTTGACCTCTGGTGACCTCAAATGACCTTTGACCTCCACCACAAATAACAGGGATCATCTACTCAATATGGAAAATCCACATGCTAAGTATGAGATCCTTCACAGTTACCCTTCTTGAGATATCGTGTTTACAAGGTTTTGACCTTTTGACCTCTGGTGACCCCAAATGACCTTTGACCTCCACCAAAAACAATAGGGATCATCAAGTCAATATGGGCAACACACATGCTAAGAATGAGATACCTCATTGTAATCCTTCTGGAGATACCATGTTTACTAGCAATTGCCAGGGTATTTATCATTCGACCTCTTTTGACTCCAAATGACCCTTGGCCTCCACCAAAAACAATAGGGATCATCTACTCCATATGGGCAATCCACATGGTAAGTATGAGATCCCTCACCATTACCCTTCTTGAGATAGTGTTTACAAGGTTTTGACCTTTGACCTCTGGTGACCCCAAATGACCTTTGATCTCCACCAAAAACAATATGGATTATCTAATCATCATGGGCAATCTACATGTCAAGTTTGAGATCCCTCAGACTTACCCTTCTTGAGATATCATGTTTACAAGCAAAAGCGTCACATACGCAAACATGCACACCCACACACACACATAACATCACCATTGCATAGATTTCTTTTGGCTTTTGGCAAGGAATAGAAAAGGCAGCATCTAGCTTTGATAGTATTACACTGCAAATGGGAATATTAAAAAAAAACTTACCAAGTTAATTCGCTCTTCTCTAAGGTAACTGACTTTGTTGTTACATTCCTGTAGAAAGAAGTGCAACAAAGTTACATTTTTAAGAACTGCAGCTACATTTATATGAGACAAAAACCTAGTGTGGAAATCCAAATCATGCAAAATGAATTTAGGATGCCCAGGTAAAACTTAGTAGCTGCACAATCCATAAGCTCCACAGGCAAAAGAGGAGGTTCTACCTAAGAGAGTAAAAGAAACCAGACAGCCTAAAGGCTTAGTGATTCCTTGTTCAAAAAGAATATTTTACTGTAGTAAGGTTTAAAAAATCAACAATTTCATTGTGAAGTTACCTCAGTCTGACAATCTCAAATGACTTTCGACCACCTACTAAAATGACAGGTTTCTTGTAGACAGCAAGAAGCATATAAACACAAAGTATGAAGTTACACTTCCCTAGAAAATAATGTTTTTCAAGTTTTGACACTTTGAGCCCAAGTACTTTCAATGGACCAGTGACCTCCACCAAAAACAACAGGCATATTGAAATCGGCAGGAGCATACACATGCTCAGTATGAGGCCCTTATATGTTATCGTTCTTGAGGTAAAGTGTCATTTTTAAAATTTTCTCAGCATGACCTCTCATGGCCTCCACCAAAAGAAGAGGCTTATCCAAATAATCATGGGGCACAAACATGATATTTACAAGATTCATCAAGGACTTTGTAATATTGTATTAATATATGGCACATGAGGTTATATTGTATTAACATATTTTTCACTGTTTGGTCTTTTTTGACCCCAAACAACCTTTGACTACTACCACAAACAACAGGTTCCCAGTACTCAACATCAGGCACCCAGAAGATAAGTATGAGATCCTTCATACCTAAGCATCTTGAGATAATGTCTTTTAGATGGTTTCAAAGTTTAATCTCTTTTGATAACACATAATCTTTGACTTCCACCAAAACCAGTACCACATTTGTACAGGTATTTCATACAGTGGTAGGTACCCACATAGCTAGAGTAGTGTATAACTATGACCATTCTTGAGATATCATGTTAAACCAGAATGCAAAAATGCATTGAGGTTTCGATGATATATGTTCTATTCCAAATAATGCCATGATGTCCCATGTCTTTCAGTCGCTGGTCAAGTGCTATCTTAACATGTTGGAAAAATAATTTTAAGTTCATATTTGATCTTGGGAATTCCTGGGAAATTTTGCTTTTTGCCTTCTGGTGAACTCATGAGACGATCTTGGGAATTCTTAAAATTTTGCTTTTTGACCCCAGATGACCTTTGACCTCCATCAAAAACGATAGGGTTCTTCCTCTTACCATAATGCATGTACATACTAAGTATGAAATTTATTCAAGCTTCCTATCTTGAGATATCATGTTAAAAACATTTTCAGTGTTTGACCCCCGGTGACCCTAAATGACCTTTGACCTCCACCAAACATGATAGCATTCATCTTCCCACCATAACACATCCACATACTACCTATGAAATCTATCCAAGCTTCCTATCTTGAGATATCGTGTCAACATGGTTTTCAGAGTTTGACCTCCGGTGACCCCAGATGACCTTTGACCTCCATCAAAAACGGTAGGGTTCTTCCTCTTACCATAACACATCTACATACTACGTATGAAATTTATCCAAGCTTCCTAACTTGAGATATCATGTTAATAAGGTTTTCAGCATTCGACCCCCGGTGACCCCAGATGACCTTTGACCTCCACCAAAAATGATAGGGTTCTTTCTCTTACCATAACGCATTTACATACTAAGTATGAAATTTATCCAAGCTTCCTAACTTGAGATATCGTGTTAACAAGGTTTTCAGAGTTTGACCTCCGGTGACCCCAGATGACCTTTGACCTCCACCACAAACGATAGTGTTCTTCCTCTTACCATAACGCATCTACATACTAAGTATGAAATTTATCCAAGCTTCCTAACTTGAGATATCATGTTAACAAGGTTTTCAGCATTCGACCCCTGGTGACCCCAGATGACCTTTGACCTCCATCAAAAATGATAGGGTTCTTCCCCTTACCATAACACATCTACATACTAAGTATGAAATTTATCCAAGCTTCCTAACTTGAGATATCGTGTTAACAAGGTTTTCAGAGTTTGACCTCCGGTGACCCCAGATGACCTTTGACCTCCACCACAAACGATAGTGTTCTTCCTCTTACCATAACGCATCTACATACTAAGTATGAAATTTATCCAAGCTTCCTAACTTGAGATATCGTGTTAACAAGGTTTTCAGCATTCGACCCCTGGTGACCCCAGATGACCTTTGACCTCCATCAAAAATGATAGGGTTCTTCCCCTTACCATAACACATCTACATACTAAGTATGAAATTTATCCAACCTTCCTACCTTGAGATATCGTGTTAACAAGGTTTTCAGAGTTTGACCTCCGGTGACCCCAGATGACCTTTGACCTCCACCACAAACGATAGGGTCCTTCCTCTTACCATAACGCATCTACATACTAAGTATGAAATTTATCCAAGCTTCCTAACTTGAGATAACGTGTTAACAAGGTTTTCAGAGTTTGACCTCCGGTGACCCCAGATGACCTTTGACCTCCATCAAAAACGATAGGGTTCTTCCTCTTACCATAACGCATCTACATACTAAGTATGAAATTTATCCAAGCTTCCTATCTCGAGATATCGTGTTAACAAGGTTTTCGGAGTTTGACCCCCGGTGACCCCAGATGACCTTTGACCCCCACCAAAAACAATAGGGTTCTTCCTCTCAATATGGGGCATCTATGTACCAAGTTTGAGAACTGTCAGAGTTTCCCTTCTTGAGATATCGTGTTAACGAGCAGTGTCACAAACACACATACACACACACATACACACATACACACACACACATACACACACACGCACATACACCCATACATACACACATACGCCATCACGAATGCATTGGTTTCTCTTATCATCGAAACCAAAAACAGTTCACAAGCTTTTCTTACTTTCACCTCCAGTGACCTCACATGTTTGACTTCTACCTACATTCTTATAAACCTATCACACATCCACATTTGAAGTATATGGAAAATAGCCATGTGTCAAAGCCTGAGATATCCTTTGCAAGAGTTATAGTTTTTGACCTCTGGTGACCTGACATGAACTCTGACCATTACACAAAACAATAGCTGGCTTCTTCTCAATATGACAACTCTACATACTTGGCATGAGGATCAACAATTGTGCCTATTTTGAGAGATCATGTTAACATGTGTAGCATCACAAACGAACACTCTCACATACACACACATCATGCATACATGGATACACACAATTGCAAAGGTTTCTTTCATCATTTAAACCAAAAATTTGAATGGAAGACTTATCATGATTTGGCAGACCCTTGACATCATGAAAGACATGTAAGCAACTGTCACAGAGTTAGAGGTAGATGAGATTTTACGGCTCAGTTTCTAACCAATTGGTTTAAGTTGGGCCGGCCACGGCCTTTTTTCCAGTTGTGGCTCACTGACTTGTTTTCCCTACTCCAATGCTTATACTAAGCACCATGCACAATGGCAGTAGGTTCCATTTTTGAAGTTTTTGGTACGACCCAGCCAGGAGTGGAACCCCAGACATTCTGGCTGCAAGTGTTAGTTGGATGCTCTAACCACTTCACCATGCAGTCTTTTTTTCCACTTGACCATGGAGTTGGCAACTGCCATAGAGATGTAAATACTAGAACTGAGCTATTTGTACCCAATATCTGTACATAACCCATTCTTCCTTAAATTCTTCCTATATTGGTATAAAAATAAGAAAGACATTGAACTTAAATGCTGATAATCCCTAACAGATATGACTAGGCCTATGCGTCACTTCTTAACATTTACATTATTATCTCATGACCAACTATACACATCAGATCCTTACCTCACCAAGGTTTTAATGATATAACAATGTGTGGTATTGCACAATGGCCTATGCATTTGTATGCACTATATGCTCATTTCTAAAATATTGCTTTCAGGTTAGTATAGGTTAATATTGCCATCCAAAATATGGGAATAAATGTTTTCTGGCACATGCTTGAACTTGCCATTCAGTGTGCTCTGCAAACAAATGGTCAATTTATTAGGTGATACTGCTGGCTTACTTTCACATTCCACTGGGATCCTATTGTCTGGACCCTCTAATTTGCCTATACATGGTTATTACAAAATCAAAAAGGGTTGTGGTTTAGTGGTAAAGAGATTATGGCCAGGAGTTACCATATGCTTTCTGGAGTATTTACACCCCAGGTAAAATGCAACACTTCCTAAATTTACATCTTTTCTCTTTTACATGATAAAGTACTTACTGTCAACATACTGAAGAGCTGCCCATCTGTCAAAATATGTGAAAGTTCCTCCATAATTTCAAGATGATCTAAAAGAAAGTGGCACATTTCCAAATTCTTTGAAACAAGTGTATGATGTTTATGAATGATGACATGTGAACTTAACGTTCTCAACTTCTTAACAAGTCTAACAGGATTGATTCATTTGACTCAATTCAAATCTAAATATTTTTGCCCAATGGTTTCAAAGGAGAGTTCACAACACTGGCATACGGAACAGGTGGACAGAAACACCTGATGGACACCAGAAACAGGTTATTGTTAATTGTTGGGAAAAAAAAGACCCAAAACCCCTTGGAGCAAATCCTTTTACATCACTCATGAGGTTCTTGCTCAATATGAAGAGTTAAAAAGATGGGAGGAGCCACGTCTTGAGAATAAATGCACAAAACACAAATACATCTACATGCACAAACTACAAAACATAAAACAGTAGTCACAACATTTGAAACACACTTAATATTTCTGATACTCCATGAAATACATCACATATGTACTTTTACTATACACTTACTAGTAGTTTTTAGACAAAAATGTATGGTTCACATGCTGATAAAATAGTGGATGCATTTATCATGCAATCTTCAAGGTGGCCACCTTTCTCATGCATGCAAATCATTCAGTGCATAAATTAGGGTCCAAGTCATTCCAAAACTGAGTTAAACTTATAACTTCATTTCGTGTACAAGCCCATTATGCTCTCTCAGAATTTTTTAGCCAGTCAGGCAAATACTGAAATTTGTTGACCTGTCAACTCTGTCACATGGGGATTTTTTCTGTGAAGTTTTAATAAATGCTTTCACCACAACTGACTGGAAAGTACATGTGAAAAGGAAATAAAACACATCTACAGAGCACATTTACATTGTACTCTCTATAATGAATACTGTATTAAGAAACTAAGCACACAATCAATAATCAACACATTCAGGCAAGGGTGTAAGATTTGTGGTTGGCCCAGTACAAGCCCTAGTTGAGGTAACACACATGTAAAGCAAGAGTTAGTTGTCACAAAATATGGTCAAGTGACAGTTCAATAAGGACAATAACTGAACTATTTCCACAAAAAGAAGAAAAGCTTACTTTGAGGACTGCTAGATGTATCTGGCAGACAAATTTCAATTTTCTGGAATGAAAGCATGACAACATGAACATGAAATAGGCAGGCTGCAATTGACTAATCCATTTATGCCTTTCTACTCAAATGAAGTCTACACTGACCTTTGACCTACTGTACAACACCAATTGCACACACAATCTACCAAATTGTGATTTGACACCAGGTATAAGAGATATCATGGTAACCATGCTGTGAAATCTGTGTGAAAGACAAAACTCCAGTCATCTCATGCATTATTACATGTAACAGTCTGTCCTACTCTTTGGAAAGACACTTTGTGTAAAGAAGCAACAACATAATCATTGATTTACAAATAAGAACTAGGTCTCTGTCCAATCACAAGCTGTTGTGAAACCAAAGAATAAGTATCACTCCCCACTTGTAACAGTGTAAACATGCAAGGTTAGGCAATATCATGTTACAACATGAATGTTCTTTCACAATTTGACATCTATCAAATCACTAGACTTTGCTTTCATTTCATATAATATAAGATCCATACATTTTTGAGAATGACCATTTTAAATTGCAGGTATGAATATTTCAAATCCAGGTAATTGAAGGACAAAAGCTGTTGTCCCTTGTAAATCTCCCCTTACCCCCTGCCCACCGTAACCATCGCAAAGATTTGCAGCAATACAAACTAAAAGGTCAGAAAAGACAACACCACTGAAATACCAAGCTCAATACAATCACTCCAGTAGGCATGAATGTGAAAGATATTAACCTAAACAGGGAGTGCAACCAAGTTAGATTCTGCTTTTTCAAACATAGTTGTTTTTAGTACGTAAAAATGAAAGGTATCACCTACCAAAACTGGGTAAATTTTTCCTGCCTCTACAAGTTTAACATATTTACAAGACTTATGAGTTGAACTTCATGCATGTTATGTTTTCCAAGACCTTCACATTTTTTAAGAACGATTCTACTGACCTGTAATCTGTATCTTGTGTCTTCAAGAGTCTTCTTCAGCTTTTTACTGCTGTCTTGCAGCTTTTTCTTTACTTGCAAGTGTTTATCTATTTCACCTATCAGGACCTGAAAGAAGCAGAAAGTTTGATATTTTACTACTATCATACATCCTATTTGCCTTGCAGGTTTCTTAATTTTTCTGAGACTTCCAAATATTATATCCAACGATTTGCTACAAACTGTAACCTTTCTCCTGATTCTGCAAAGCTGTTCCTCAAATCTTCACTGCTGTTTTTGAGTTTCTCATCTGGCAAACATCTGTCAATTTCCTTACCAGAAACTTTGAAACATAATTTAATACTTTTTTACATCTTTGCCATGCACTATATCTATATTTTCTGGTACATTTGAATACTAGTTGTAAGAAATGATTGGCTGCAAACTTTTCAGCCAGCTGTTGAGGCTTCATAACAACCCCCCAAAGATTTTCTCTTGGAGTATATTCTTTGTCATTTGACCAATGGCTGTTAATTTTCTCCATCAAAAGGTGAAAAGTACCAAACGTAGGGCTCAACTGATGTGGTTTTTCGCTGCCGATCCGATGTCCGATGTTTTTATCACAACATCGGCCGATCCGATATTTTCGCTATCAATGCTTTTATATCGTTTCACAGCGTGATCAAACATTCCTTATTCCTCGTGAGCCATGCCTATGCATGCACATCGGCTTAAACGAATTTCCTTCTAAAAAAAACATAAGTTTAGTATTTTTCCCCTCCATGTCTTGCTTTGATACCTTTCATTCACAAAACGATGTTTATATGACAATTCAATGACCAAATAAAGCTTCGAAAATAAGCAATCGGCAGACTATCAGTGACTCTTCATTCATAGCACATAATTCCGTGATTGAACTGAGTTTCACCTACTCACAGTAAGCCTACTAATTCCCCTAACAAAATGCAATACCTTTCGTTCTCTGTTCGTAGCCCAAGTCGTCGCTTGCACTAATGAAAGTTAAAACAGAAATAAGCCCGCGATATTTCAGTGCATGTACTTGGCCATTTTGCACCATCCTACCATGCTTTACCTACACATAAACAGATTGTGTAGGCTTACACATGTAAATTTGTTTTGAGTGTTTCATATAGCCATGCATGTACTATATAGCCATACGTAAATATTTGTTCCATGCATGCTAGCTAGAGAGCTTGCTGTGCACAAAGTTATGCAGCTAGTAGGAGTTTTGGGTATCGGGGTAATGTTGCAGACATCGTTTATTACGAAAGCCATAAAAGTACATGGCACACTTAATTTCACACAAATGAACATGCATGTCTTACATAAAAAGCATCCGCCGTAACCACTGCAAACTATGATGTAACAACTGGAAATTAAGGCGTACAAGCAGCATCGAAAAACACCGTTATTTCCCGGACCACGCCCCATGTTCTTGCTATGTACGCCAACGTCATTACAGAGCAGGTGCGTAGCCTAATGAATGGGTGTTTGCATACAATTACGGACCTACACATGCACTGGCTTTACTGTGCTTTCATGGTGCATTTCACTTGAACTTCTCTGTACACAACATGTACATGCCTAAGGTATCCGTGTTTGCATACATTTAGGCCCTATATCAAACATACACTTAATGACTGTGAATTCCACACTTCGTTTTGTTCATTGATAAATTTCGGTGAATTGAAACTAAAAGTGGGTGGACATGATCGCTAGACTCTACATACAGATTTTAAAAGCTTGTGCATATGGCGGCTATCACAGTGCTTGTCAATGGAGCCAGTTTACGCTGTTGATACGGAATTTAGGAGATTAAACTGAAATTGACAGCCCTAGTTGATCACAAGGGCTATTGTCATTTGTAATAAAATGATTAATCCTATTTATCTGTTCATTTCTTTGTTGTATGAAATCACTATCACTATATATCCCCCGTTGTACTTAAATGAAATTTTCGACTCACAGAACATCGGCAAACATCGGCAAGTGCAATTTGCTATATTTCGTCGATCCGATGTTTTACCGATAGTACTAAACATCGATCGGCCCAATCCGATATCCGATCCGATTATCGGTTGACCCCTCACCAAAAGCCATTGAAAGTAAGATTATATTTAAGAAGTAGGGATTTCAGGGATAAGAGGCCATTAGAGCTTTTTCAGGACTCTGTACCAAGTTGATCGTGGATGACACCAGTAGGATTGGCATTCTCATTTCGACTACAGGCTAACAGGGTAACAAGATCTATGGAAATGCATTAATCCATTCCAAATCTGCTTCCTCCCATGCCATTTAATGCCTGAAGGATGAGAATGCATTCCTTAATTTAAGCAACTTTCCCAAGGGCTGGGATTGGTTCAAGACCTTTGCCGACCAATGTTAGACAGCTGCTCTTCCCTATCATCAATTTGATACTCCCATGCATCACCTATGTGAGCAACCCTGCTATTTACATAAAATATTGATTTAGAAATTTTCCAGGGGGCTCAGGGCTCTAGAATGCAGTGTGATCAGCCTACTCCCTGACCACATGCCAACTCCACCAACATGGTCAATAGGTCCATATATTTCTTCTATACCTTCCCATAAAATTGGCAATTTTAAATAACAGCGTCAATGATGCAGAAGCTAACACCTGTGTAATTTTAATCAAAGAAAAAATTTGTTAGGACAGTGGTATCTCTCATGGTGTTCTTGTATAGTTTAATTCCATTCCCCCATGCAAATATGGAACCAAAGCAGGGCTCAATTTCTATTCCATTCATAAAACCAACAAGCTTTACAAGAATGAAGAAAGGCACTTACTGGATTCTATTGCTGAATAAACCCTCAGTGACCTTTGAAACTTTGCAAACTTCAATGGTCATTATCATCAAAATTTTTAGCACCCAATGTTGTATGTACATCTACATTTCTTTGGAATTTGACTTTTAGCAACCCCTGATTACTATTACAGGATTCCCAAAGTTTTGGAACTTAATGGTGCCAACATGACCCCTTGACTTCAACTTTGGATACCATTCCAATTCCAAATCAAAGATTTTCCACCTTTTGATCTCTAATGCCCTTGCATGACCTCGAATCTAAAATCTGTTTCTAATTTCAAGAACATACCATGCTTTGTGACCAACAAGAGATACAGTTTTACGACATTCACATAATAACAAATACTGAACCCTAAATGACCTTTGACCTTGACCCCCAGGTAATCAAACTTCCCCAAAGACCCAATCATTGTGCTCATGTTTCATTGAAATCTGTTAAGAATTGTGCTTCCAAGTGTGTTTACACAAGTGTACACAGACCCAGTAGATAGATTGAGTGAAAGTGGTGGATTGCAATTATAGCTTTTGGAGCTGGTTTGGGCTGAAAAAGAAGAGTATTTTCATCAGTAAAGAAAGGAGTTAAGTTACAGTAAACTCAATTCAGGCATTGATAAGGGCTCATAGACAAATCAATCCTTAGGATCCTGGAGGGTAAAAAACTACCTCCTTGCATGTCTCCATGCATCAATGCACACAGCCCTGGGCTGTACTTGAGGTAGTGAGCAAGATGAGCTTTGGGGCAAATGAATAGAAAAGTTTGTGAATAAGTATTGATTTTACCCAGTCAAGGTGGACTTTTGCAGTTTATAGATTCAAAACATGTTCTCAGGTGATTGTTTGCTCTACAATAGAACCTAGCTACTACCTCTGGCATGCAGCCTGAAGCCTTTCCATGTTCATCCCACAGAGGTGTGTGTAAGCACCTTTCATACATGCATAATGCCACAGACTTGACCAGCAGTGTCTGCAGTGCTCATTTCATGTTGGTGCACACAGTGAATAGTCAGATCAGAGTTCAATCCACCAGAATCCTTAGGAGTGAATTGGCTACTTCCCCTAATACAAAGGTGCATTGATGTTCATCAGGTGAAGTGACATTTTCATAAGCAGAGTCATAACTAATGACATGTATTCTGCAAATTTCGAATGACTCACCATGACTTTTGCAAAGAAATCCACAAAGTTGGCTTTGAAGCCTTCCATGATCTTCTTTATTTTTTGTTGAGCTTCTACCTTTGAACATTCATTGTTAAACAATTCCTGGAGAAAAAAGTACAATCTTAGGCTTTAAAAATATCTCCTATTAAATACTTAAGGCTCCTTGTTCCTTGCCTAACAATGTATGTACTACAAAATTTAACAATTTAATTCCACTTTGAAATGTACAATTCAATTAAATGATCATGGACAGGCATCAGATGACATCGTAACAACAAAGGTAGCTATAGTGTGTTGGTAAAACTGAGCTTAGTTTGATCACTTTGTGGAGTGCAGCAGCTAAATATTCTACCTGAATCTTCACCTTTTTACATATCATGATTCGCTATGCGTCTTTTCCACAATACTGACATCAAAGGACGCATCATTATTGTTGGTAGCTTAGACAGACTGCTTTCTCTCTTCAACTCATACGAGAAAATACTGTAAATGAAGCATACATTTACTAACCCCCCCCCCCCCCCACCCAGCGGGAAGTTGGTGGGGTGGAGTGCGAGGGAGTAGAAATCTAGGTCTGGGGGATGAGTAATGACGCAGCAGCAGAACGGACGGCATATTTATTTTCCAGGACGCATTGGCAATAGGCCTCCGAAAAGTCAATCAAAACCTTGGATATTAATGATGTCATCGCGTCTGGAAACAGTGTTCCGGATCTTTTCTCTTTTTTCAACAGATTATGCCTTGGGTTGTCAATGTCATTTTCACTTTGAGGGCGGGCCGCCCCTCCAGGGGCGGCTCCAGGTGGGGGAAGGTGGGCATGGCTTCGTCGGGGAATTTTTACAGTTTCGTCGGGGAGTCTTTAGTTGATACGATAAAGCATGCAGTCCCCGACGGCGACAGTCGCCTCGACGGTTTACCTGCTTTGCAGGCGCGGCGCCACAGGGGGGCAGGGCAGGCATTTGCCCCCCCCTATGTTTTTTCAACCCAAAAAATAAAATCGTCTAAAAAACATTTCAAGACACATAATTTTGTAGGGGGAGGGGTGAGGTGTTACAGTATGTCACCCATCTATCACAATATTAGTTAAATTGTTCGTTACAAAGTACCTGAAACTTGCAATCCCCGCACGGATAACGTTTTCTGTTTTCTCATTGTTTACGTGAATGCAGGTTAAGTTTTACATAAACACTAAGGCCATTATACAAAACGCGCAAACAAAAAAAGCATAGGAACCGAGAGTAAGCTAAAACAATACAGTAGTATACCCTAAAGCCAAGTTATTGTGAGCCCTTACACATATGGTGTCACAGAGCAAAAAGTTTTCCCTCTCTTGGAGAAAAGGTGCGTATCATTGCAAGTTACACCAAAAAATTCAGACAGCTAATTTGTGCATCAGGGGATAAGCCTGAATCATGAATCTCTGTCTAACCAAAACCCCAACCCTATCCGTAACTCGGAATATATTTTCGTCCGAGGGAGTCTTCGGTCTTTAGTGAACCTTCGACCAAGTGAACCTTTCGTCTATGGGTATTCCCCCCTGTCCGGATTATGTAATGTTTGGCATTCTCAAACATTTCCCGTCTCTCCATTCCCAGCATGTGACCATTTAAAATTTAGAACGTGAACATATATATATTGGGGGTATCATGAGTCAATCACTTAACGAACATTTTGACAATAAAAATATAAAAACATTTAATAAAATGAATTAAACTTTGAAGTAATATTATGTCTCCCTTAGCCTATTGCATAAGCGTAGAAAGCGGGGGGCTGGGGGCTAAAGCCCCAGTCAAAAATCTGGGGGGAAGAAGCATACTTCTGCCCCCAATATCCAAGGTCAAAACCCCTTATTTGTCTCTTCAGTAAAAACTGTAAAAAAATTTGCAGTAATTTTCCTTAAAATTTGCCAAAAATGCTGCACCACATTGCATCTGGGGACCCTCAAATACCCAAAAATTTTTCAAAGGGGGAGGGGGAACCCCTCTTCTTAGACCCCTCCCCAGGACAACGATCCGAAACAAGGTTCAGCCCCCAGTCTCGAAAAGTTACCTACGCCTATGCCTTATTGTGCTTTATTTTGGTGTTGCCTCGACTGAGTAATCCATAGAAAACGAATTTTAAATAGTAGGTGCATGGCCGTACACAACACAATCTTTACTGTATGAAGAAATCTTGAGTCAATCAGAAAAAGAGCAAATAAAAACAGGGCGATGCCACATGGGGCAGGGGGCAACCGCCTCCTATCATTTGCAAGAACAGGGGCCGGAGAGAGAAGGAAAAGAACAGGAAAAAAGAAAAGGAGAAAACGAAAGAGAAGAAGGGGAAGCGAAGGAGAAAGAAGTCGGAAAGGAGGAGGGTGGGGTAGGCATATATTTGATCCATATAATTAGTCCTGAGCTTCCAGGAGGCCCTATTCCGGTGTATGCCAGCCTTTAGATACCTTGTATAATGCATATATGAAGCAACGAAAATATTCGTAATAGTTCGTGTTTCTGTCGACTCAACGCATGTATGTTTGAGTGAAAACATACCCATACATAAAAGGGGGTGGCTTCAGGAGGTTTGTTGACTACATACCCTTCTCTTAGACAACAAAGGCTACTCTCCTCTTTCACTAAACCAAAACTTAAAATTCAATAAAATTATTAACACTTTTCAGCCATATATGATAGCTCAAAAAATACCAAAGATATCACCATTTTGCATCTAAGCAATCTTAAATTGATAAAAATTTCTCAAAGGGGAGGGGACACCCCTCCCAAGAAAAGTATCTTTTCCCCCAAGCAAAAGTTAAAATTCAATAAATTATGAACACATTCTTACATATATGATCAGTTCAAAAATATACCAAAGATATCATCATTTTGCATCTAAACAATTTTAAATTAATAAAAAATTTCTCAAAGGGGAGGGGACACCCCTCCCCAGAAAAGCATCTTTCCAAAAAAAAAAAAATAATTACTAAATTATAAACCTTCCAGCCATATGATCAGTTCAAAATATGTACCAAAGACATCATCATTTTGCATCTGAGCAACCTTAAATTAACAAAAAATTTCCCAATGGGGAGGGGGACACCCCCTCCCCTTAGACCCCTCCCCAGGACGGCGATCACTCATCTCACGCTTTGCCCCCCCCCTATCGAAATACCCTGGCGCCGCCCCTGGGTTTAACTGACAGTAGACCTAGTACGCTCATGTGAGGGCATTTCTTAAGTATCAATCAGTATTTATAAAACTGCATGGCTCCATTGTCGTACTAAGGTCAACATTAGTGAATGAAGCTTTAGTGAATGAACCCATGAAGCTTTGTAGTAGTAACTTTGGGACACCAACCGTTACCATGACAACGGTGCCAATTTCAGCTGGCATTGCCAAATACAGTTCAACTGGCAAAGTGATGAGATAACAATGGTGAAATGTAAACTACTGACGATGCACCATACGAAGGAAAAACAATGTATTCTGATCCGGAATTTCCTATCAATGTGATTGGGGTAATTTTAGCCTGTAGGTCTACAGCTAATATGTCTAGGCCTATGTATTGTAAGGTAATATTTTGCTGGCATTTATTGGTATGAGACAACTTCGGCGACACTTCATGGTCACAAAAAAGTTATTATCCGGCACGCTTTGCGCGCATCTTTCACTGAAACTTGCAAATAAATATACGTGTGGGTGCACACCAGTGCTTCCACACTCTAAATTCATTTTACCTGAAATGGAACCTAAAATTTCCTGAAATCGGCTTGGTATTTCCTGATATTTTCAATAACGCTTCTTTTATGCCACTTTAATGGCTAATCCAGGATTTCACCCTGTCAAGCCATACGTCATTTCCATACGCCATACGCTGTTTCCAAATTTCCCGAAATTTCCCGAAATTATCCCCTTCCCGAAAAGCACCCAGATTTCCCGAATTTCGGGTAATTTCGGGAAGAGTGGAAACGCTGGTGCTCAACGTACACTTATATACATGAACATGCATACTGGTACTCGAGTTTGTTTTTTTCAACGAACGTAACATTTTGCTGACAGACTGTTTATGAGAGTACAAGGCGATGTTGCTTCAAGCTTATGATCACAAAAAGCTATTTGTCGGAGGGCTTCGCGCGTTACTTTTGTCAACTTCTTGAAAACTAACATGCGCAGACGTAAAGGTTAGCTGTAAGCGTATGTATCCCTCTACACATACGCACGTAATATTTGGTCACGTGACAGATATTGTGTGAAGCACTTGGGCACCGGATGACTTTTATTGGCCAACTTGATGGTCACAAAAAATACTATTTTACGCCGTACTTGGCTCACCCCTTCAACTTAATTACGGTAATTCTTGAATACATCCCGATGTGCCATCAGTAGCCCACATTTCCTTGAATTTGCTCTTAAGGGGGGACAGATTTACAAATAGCAACCTCAAATTTTCGCCGAGCTGTGGGCCTAGAGTTGCTGCAGTCTCTTCCATAGATACGATCAAGATAGCCTAATTTTCTGTAAAGGTGTGGGATTTCGTCACAAACGGTATCAGGTCTCTTACATTTGTCGAACTACCTTACGGTGGGCCGTTGAGCAACTTGCAGAGGGAGGTTTGGCTATTTCATCGGGCAGCCGGGGTTGTATACAGTACAAAGCATGTTATCCAATTTTGCTCTCTAAGAGAATAAATAGACTTGCTATCTGTACGTTAACATTTTTTTAATATGACCCCAAAAATATGACATGAAAAATTTTCAGCGCGCTTCATGCGTTGTAGTGCTTCTTTGTCAGCATCATGCTTTGGTTTTTTTTATTTTGATAAATAGTACCCTCGCCCAAGTGGCACAAGACGTACTGTATTGTAGCTTACAGTTTTCGGTAAAGGTCTAGAATTCCATCCTCAATCACATACCGGAAGTTGTTCTTTAGCGTTTGTCGATTGGGAGCATCCAGTAAATGACTCGCGAAACATAGAGGTTCTTGACTGACGCGACAAATGCATATGACAAAAAATGCGGCACATTAGACGTCAAACTTATCGCGTACAACATGCACCATGTGAACAAAAAGTATTGGTCAAAACTAAAATGTTTATTTTCTTCTTTTCAAGAATGATTCCTTGGCGATTTACTAAGATATTATGATAGTTTTTCTTTGTGATCGTTATAGAACATTTAACTCACCTCATGCAGCCTACACGCAGGCGTACAGGTACACGTAAGCCTATGTACAATCGACCGCTAAAAGTTTAGTTAAGAAAATATTCTTTGAAAAGAAGGAATAAAACATTTTACACTTTGACCGATACTGTATGTGCACAGTGAAGTTCTTGCGCGTGCAGTAAGTTTGACGTCCAAATGGCGGTACAGGTAAAAACAGAGAAATCCTATAAACTTAGGACTTTTCTGAGTCAGTGGCGCCGGTACGGGGAGGGGGGTTGGGACACGTGCCCCGATCGATTTCCGAAATTTTTCCGAAAATTTCAACATAAGCCACAAAGACGTTTAAGATATAGATTTCTGTAGGGGGTAAGGTGTGGTGTGTTTCTGACTGGATGATGAATCAATTTTAATTATTTTTATCACAAGTCATTCTCAAACTGTTAAAATTCTTGCAAATTTTCCTCTAGAGTATCAAAATTTTGGGGCGCTTCGCGCAGCTTCACCGCATGGCTCTGTTTACTATCAATACCGTCTCAAACATATTCACATTACTCAATGGTGAAGGTGAGGGTTCTACAATTACGCTGATTGTTCTTGTGCATATATAGGAGTCATTATGGAGGATCAGAGCATTGCAAAGAATGGAAAAACGTTGAATTCAGGCAAAGACGAATTTATGAAATTGAAAGCTTACATGAACTACTAGACAGAAGACTTGCCCTCTAATTGGCGGATTCATTTAGTTTTTTAGGAATTTAAAGTGCCTCAGTGCAAAGTCTGCACTCAACCTTTGTCATGGGAATGATTTTCAATGCAAAATTTCGGTGCACACTCCATATCTTATAATCATTATTGGGGCAATAATACATTAATCTGACTAAAACACTTTTTCGAACAAAAGTTCACATTCGACCTCTGTAGGCACCCCGCATCAGTAGAGAGAATCTTAGAGCAATGTTTTATCATGGGTAGCATTTACGGTAACATTCGTAACATGTATTTGTCGTTACACATTTCTTATGACGAGTGCCATGTCACATTCGAAATATCACTAAATGATGATTATTTCTAAGCATGTAATTAATTGAAAGATTTTTCAAAGATATCTGCATTTTACAAGAATTTTTCAATGGGAGAAATTTTTACGCAATTAGACAAAGAGCCTTTCCTTTACAGTCAACCAAAAGTAAGAATTCACTTAATCGTTTAAGTTTTCCAATACATGATCAGTTCGAAAATTTGTCAAAGATAGCACCATTTTGCATCTAAGCTAGTACCATTTTGCATCTAAGCCATCTTAAATGAACAAAAATTTCTCAAAGGGGGGACCTCCTCTCCCTAGACCCCAGTGTTGTAATCGAGTCACTGAAGTTCAAATCTCGAGTCGAGTCTTCCACTAGTCGAGTCAGAGTCTTCACTTGCCATGTCGAGTCGAGTCGAGTCATCAACTGAACTCGAGTCAAATCGAGTCAATCTGTCTACTCGAGTCATCTCGAGTCAGTTGAGCATATTGATTTACAATTGACCTACAATACTAGATCAGACAAGCAAATTATTAACGCGGTTGTTATACATGCTGACTTGGGCCGCTTTCACACTTGATCTCAAGCAGGGGATCAGATCCGGATCTGATCCCCCCCCCCTCGAGATCAACTTTGTAGTGTGAAAGCTCTCACACTCAGGATCAGATCCGGAGATGTTGATCCTCCCGTCGGGGCAGATCAGATCTCGCGCGGGGGATCAAAAAACCGTGTGTGAAAGCTCGGAGGATCAAGGTGACCCGAGATCAACATGTACGGGCCATTGTTATCTCATCGCTCCGTGAGGAGGATGAGATATTGTAGTCACTTGACCTGTTGGGCTACATTCGGCAATGCCAGCAGAAATAACAACGGTTGCCATGGTAACAGTTAATTTTCACAAGTTACTAGTCTAAAGTCCTAACCCATGGTGGGGTACCCCAGGGTGACCAAAAGTCCATAACAGAGGGAGGGGTCAAAACGTGTCCGTGTGTGTGTGTGTGTGTGGGTGAGTGTGTGTGTGGGTGAACTTGTCTTCCTATCAGACCGAGGACCTGAACAATGGATTTGAGGTCCTCTGAAGGAAATTCAATAGATTTGTCAAGTCCTCGAAAGTTTGAACAATAGAGAGTCTATTGTCAAGGTTAGGGTTAAGGAAGTAAACACAAAGGAAATAACAATGAGGTCCTCGGATTGTATGTAAAATCGACTTGCGTGAGTGAGTGAGTGTGTGTGTGTGTGTCCAATTTTGTTTTCTTAATATCTCCAAAACGGTAAAGCCGATTTTCTTCAAATTTGGTGGGAAGGTGCCCTAGGTGGAACCCCAAGTCTACATCGACTCCCGGAAGTAAAGGTCAAAGGTCAGAGGTCAAAGGTCAAATTATGTGAAAATCACTCTTTTTATAATAACTCCAAGAAAAACATCCCATGAACCTGAAACTTCACACATATAATAATAGTGTCTGGCACTACGAAAATATATGGTTGCCATGGCAACCAAGGTCAAAAGTCACGTGATACTAACATTTTAAGCGAAAAAATGTGAAAAAAGTGTTCCATGAACTCCTCCTTGTGGGCTAGACCGATTCTTTTGAAATTTGGTGGGTAGGTACCCCAGAGTGTAAACTTGTGTCTCCGTGACTTTCGGCAGAAAAGGTCAAAGGTCAGAGGTCAAATTCAATTTTTGGGAAAATTCACGGTTTTTTAGTATTTTTAGTATAATTCCAGAAGGAAACGTTCCACGTACATGAAACTTTGCACATATGATGAAAGTGTCTAATGCTACCAAAATATATGGTTGCCATGGCAACCAAGATCAAAGATCATTTTTTGTGAGAAATCACACTTTTTTAGTATTTTAAGTATAATTCCAGAAGGAAACATTCCACATACATGAAACTTTGCACATATGATGAAAGTGTCTAATGCTACCAAAATATATGGTTGCCATGGCAACCAAGGTCAAAGATCAATTTTTGTGAGAAATCACATTTTTTTAGTATTTTTAGTATAATTCCAGAAGGAAACATTCCACATATACAAAACTTCACACATATGATGAACGTGTCCAATACTACCAAAATATATGGTTGCCATGGCAACCAAGGTCAAAGGTCAATTTTTGTGAGAAATCACATTTTTTTAGTATTTTAAGTATAATTCCAGAAGGAAACATTCCACATACATGAAATTTTGCACATATGATGAATGTGCTAAATAGTACCAAAATATGTGATTACCATGCTAACCAAGGTCAAAGGTCACGTGACAAGAAGTCAAAGGTCAATTTTGGTAAAAATCACATTTTTTAGTATATTTAATATCATTCCAGAAGGAAACATTACACATACATGAAACTTAATTCACACATATGATGAACGTGTCTAATGCTACCAAAATATATGGTTGCTACGGCAACCAAGCTCGAAGGTCAATTTTTGTGAGAAGTCACATTTTTTTAGCGTTTCGGTACACAAAGACTTAACATTGATGATAGCAACGTAAATCAACAGTACACAGTGTAGACGCGCTTGTTTCTAGTACTGACCAAAGATATTATAAGCATAGATTCCAAACTACTATAGATAGTTCTCACATGACGTCATAGGAGCTTTTCACGTGTAGTAGGTCAGCCATCTCATAGGGCAACCCCGGCATGTACGTACATGCTTGCCCTATGACATGGCGGTTGCCAACCCCCAGTTTTGACGTCACTGAGAACTATCTATACCTACACTGTTACGCTCAGTGACTCCTCGTGTAGACGCAAATATTGAAGTGTGAATTTGACATGCGCGCCGTTCTTTTCGGCGATCTGCGTAGCCGGGAAATAACAACGCGTACGTTACAGAAATTTCATTGTTAAAAGAGGTTAGCGTGCGTGTCTTTTTACAACGCGTTCTATACGTGCGGAATACATTTTTTTCTCTGTGTATTATCCGAAATCCTTGACACACACTTCTGCGCTCTTGGGAAGCAATGCGCTAGTTGATTTCCCGTTGTGAGGGCGTAAGAAATTAAACGCGCATATAAAAGTGCGTTACTGAAAGATATAGGAACTGACTAATGAATGCATGAACTTCAAACCAGTCATTGTGCGCTCATGTTCAAGTGTACTTTTGTAATGCTGTCAGGAAGAATTAAACTTCTTTAAGTAGAATTTAGAATTGAGGAATGAATACTTCTTACATTACAATGTTCCGAAATAGTATTAATACTTTTGTAAGACATTAATTTCCCTGTAGCCTGTGTTTTTTAAAACTGCTGAACAGTGATCACCACTTCTGCCCCATATTTTGGGCTCCATGGGGAGTCAACACGCCATTCTTAATTTGGAATCTATGCTTGTAATGTTTTTGGTACTGACTGTCCATTCCAATGATGTGCATGCTAACACAAGCAAGCATGCACATCGTATTATGTGCACATATTTTCTGTATAGCGCACTGAAAGCGTTCTTTTTGCACAACAACAAAAGGGCGCATGAAAGGAAGCTAGTACGCTTAGATAGTACCAAAGATACTATAAGCATAGATTCCACACTCCTATAGAGCTTATGCACGTGACGTCAGCGCGTTTCAATTTGGCTTACTGGATGGAACTGCCATACATAGTAGGTGTGTTAAAGATACGCGCTCACGATAGCACCATAGTAACAATTGTTGCACAATGTACGCCTGGATGGAAAAATAGAGAAACGTGACGTAGGTGCATAAGCTTTATACCTACACTTTAACGGAAATTGACTCCTCATGGTGAGGCAAATATCGGGGCGGAAGTGTGGAATTCAGGGGCGGATCTAGGGTCTTTTCTGAGGGGGGTCCAACATAAAAAGGGCACATTCATTTTTTTTTAAATTTTGGTTCCCATAAACGTCAGTGATTATACAATTTACGGCATATTGACAAAGAAAGGATAAACCAAGAGACATGCAAAAATCAAAACCTGGAATCTAAACGGTGAAAATGCAAAGCGCGCGAAGCGCGCGAAATTTTTTGGGGTAAGCCTACACTTATAAGAATTTGTACTAATTTAAAACATATATAGAACAATTGTCCAGACATTTAGGCCCTATAGGGCATAACTTTATTGTACTTCCCTCCTCGAGTCACTAGCCGTACCGTACGACAGACACAAGTGAACGTTAACCAGGTTTAACGAAATGCGATTCAATTTCCGACATTTACATAAATCCATGTATACATAAATCCATGTATTTCTACTTATTAACTTGAAAAGGTGGAAAGGGTTTGTACTATATTTAGCTATAAGTATAACGGAACTGAGGAAGAGTGGACAAAGCGTACCGAAAATTTTGGGTTTTATCCCAGAAATTACCCTTATGAAAGCCAAAATAAGTAAATCGACCATGTGTGGCGGCAGAATTTCCCCAACAGGAGGCCGGGCCATGTCAGCAACCCCAATTAGTTCCGACATTCCCTATTTCGAAGGGATGATGAGAAGGGTAAATGGAGGAGCCTCATTATCCTATGCCATTGCAGGCATATTTTGCATCATATCACTTAATACTTCAAGATCCGAGTTGCGCACTGATAGTGTTCTTTGAATCTGGATCGTGAAATTGAAAAGGGCGTGAAGCGGGGGAATATGTTTGATAGGCTAACACCTAAAACATATGACGAAACGAAAAAAGAACTGTGGGCTTGTAGACCGTATCGGGTGTAACATACATTTGTATCGAAACCACCTGGACTACAAGATGAAATAGCCAAACTTTGCTCCGTAAGTCGCTCACCAACTGACTCTACCACATGACAAACACACAAGAGAACACCAACTAGGCTTTGCGATATGGGATGAAAGTTACGAATTTTACATAAACTGGGTACTCTGCCTATATGTTACTTGGTAGGGTGGACAGGACTTGTGCTATCCTGCTTTGCGGAATGGAACTATTGAAGAAAAAGAGTGACTCTACAGCGCGCGTAGCGCGCCGAAAATTTTGGGTTCTTATTAGAGAAATCATCCTCTTGAGGGCAAAAAACAGGTAAGCCGTCGGGGCGACTAGTTGTCGTCGGGGACTGCATAATTTCGACTAGGACTCCCCGACAAACCTGTAAAACTTCCCCGATCGTTGGCCAGCCTTCCCCGACGGAGGCATGAACCTTTCCCCCACCTGGCGCCACCGCTATCTCGACTGGGGGAAGGGGTTAAAATACTGTATGTTGTGTTCCCTATATAGATGCGGCGCGACTGTCAAAAACACTCTGTCAGAACAGATGACTGAAGTCGAATGTTTGCTTTTTATTTGCGACAGCAGACCGGTCATCGGTCCAAAGACGTCAAAAAAATTGAACCGACTAACATTGTGTTATTTGACCTGGTGGTGATTTTATATAGTATTTTTAAAATGAAACAAACGCCGATTCGTCCATTGCGACTTCTGGTCAACTCTTGGCTGTCGACTTTTAACTTAGATTGGCTTTTTATTCCCATCACTAGGGCAACACTAATAAATGAAGAGAGTAATTCCAGACCATGAATATCATATCGTGTTCATGAGAGGAGGGATCCTGGCGGGTTGTGGGAAGGTCTCGTAGATGTACCGTTTAGGGAGTGTGAACAGATCATTATTTTGTTAGACCAAAAGACTAGCAGTGACCTTTTGGAATCAATATTAATACTCAGTAGTAATACTTGCGTAAAGCGCTAGCTAGTGAGTATGACGTAATATCTGCGCGTTTTACTGTATTACTTTGAAAGCCCAAGCACGCCACACGTGGTTCCAAGCGAAAAGTGATTAGAGTGCCTGACTGTCACGCAGGCAGTGAGAGTTAAAGTTAGATGAGGTTTTACGGCTCAGTTTCTAACCAACTGGTTTAAGTCGGGCCGGCCGCGGCCTTTTTTGCAGTTGTGGCTCACTGGCATGTTTTTCCCTACTCGATTGCAATCAGTAAGACATACTGTAGTCATATTCTCTGTAAAACGATTGCGCTGTTCGTGTTTCAGGGCGGGCAATATAGGCTACCATAGTTAAATATATTGCTGAAAGTTTCTGCGATACATGGCTACTTTTACGGGTGGATTGATCGATACTGGATGGGGGTAACCAAAATCTCCTCGGAAGTGGACAACTGTCATTACCTGTCAAACTGTCGTGTTTTTTTTTTATTTTTGTTATTTTTTATTTTTTAGGCTAGTGTGAAGAAAAAAAAAAACAATTTTGAAAAAGGGCAAATTGGGAAATTTGAGGGGGGTCCGGACGTCGGCGACCCCCCTCTGGATCCGCCACTGCATACTGTAGTCACATTCTCTGTAAAACGATTGCACTGTTCGGGTTTCGGGGCGGCCAATATAGGCTACCGTAGTCAAATGTATTGCCGAAAGTTTCTGCGATACATGGCTAGACTTTTACGAGTGGATTGATCGATACTGGATGGGGGTAACCAAAATCTCCTCGGAATTGGACAACACTGTCATTACCTGTGAAACTGTCTCCTTTTTTTTTTTTTTTTTTTTTTGCTAATGTGTAAAAAAACATGATTTTTTGAAAAAGGGCACATTGGAAAATTTGAGGGGGGTCCAGACGCCGGCGACCCCCCCCTGGATCCGCCACTGGAATTGACAAGTGCGCCGTTCTGTTCGACGATCTGCGTACGAAAAAAACAGCGCGTTACGGACAACGTCATTGTTATAAAAAGGTTGACCCACGTGTGCTTTGACAGCGCGTTTCATACGCGCAATATACCTTTCTCTGTGCATTTATCTAAATGCACAGAGAAACTCACTACCGCGCACTTAAAAAAAGAACACGCTAATTTCGTTTCCGTTAAACAGTTAAATGCTCGTAAGAAATCGACGCACATTTTTAACAGCGTTTTTGACGAGACCATGGTAACTGACCTATTTATAGATTGCGGACTTCAAAACAGTCATTGTGCGTTCATGACAGTGTTTGCTTGACATGGCACGGGGAAGAAGCATAACTTGTCAGTGAATGGAATATATTGAGTGATTATTTCTCAGATTTAAGAATGTTCCGAATTAACATGTTGTTACACTTGCGCAAGACTTTAACCTCTCTAACTGTTTTCAAAATGACTGAACAGTGATCAGCACTTCGGCCCTGATATTTTGGCCTCCATGAAGAGTCAGCGCGCCATTTTAAGTTTGGAATGTATGCTTATAATATCTTTGGATAGTACATCATTACTTCAAGATAATAATCTGTCGGAAATTTTTTGATTTTGCCCCCCCCCCCCCCCGACAAAAACATCTAGCTACGCCACCGCAGTGCACCACCCGCGATCGGCGCATTGTGTGTTATCTTTTCAAAGATATAGACCTTATGCATATGATGTCACAAAGGAGAAAGTGCTCCCTCGTTTGGAGGAAAATGGAGGAAAAGCGTGTACCATTGCAAGTTACACCAATAAATGCAGACAGCTGATTTGCAACCAATCGTACACGCGCGTAAGTCTACTACACGTGCGGCGAAATCTACGCTGTGAGTGCACGTTTCAGACGTGTGCTTCATTATTTTCACCCAAGATGACGCCAGTGTGATGTCAATGCATAAGGTCTATTATAAGTATAGATGCCAAAGTCCTATACCTACACTGTAAAGCTGCATTTATAGGGCGCGGGCGCGCGAGCGTCAACGCGGGCGTTTCGCTGCGTCAAAAAAATCGATCTAATGTATTTCCTTGGGACCATTTATACGGCGCGGGCGTCTTGCACGCGTCAGCGCGCGGACGCGGGCGTCAAAATTCGAATCGCTCATGTAGCGATTTTTGACGCCTGTCGCGCCTGACGCGAGGTATTGCGCAATCATTTTCTTGGAAAATCCCACACTCGTACATGCATATATCAACACAAAGAGGATTGTAGCTGTTCATTAGCACATGCAACAAGGTTGTATCTGTACGGTTAGTTGCTCGTGTGCGCTGTGCTTGTGGTATGCGCCTTGTGTTTTTCTCCTCCTGTTGATGGGGTGAACCCCCCACCGGCGCTGTCTCCTCGATCGGCACTTCCGTCGATTCCTTCTTCGAAAGAACAATGCGAGGAGTAGAATTTCCTCATCGATGAGAGAAATTCGCCGCAACGTAGAAAGAACCACCATGTTGTCTGAGAACCATGTGTTGTATGGCGGCAAGAAGCTGTTAAAAAACGCCAAACTAACACTTTACCCGCGCCGCTCACCCGCGCTGTATAAATGGTTCCGGGCGCGTCAACGCGCGGCAAAACGCCCGCGTTGGCGCCCGCGTCCGCGCCCTATAAATGCAGCTTAACGGAGATTGAATCCTCATGGAGACGCAAATATGGGAGTAGAAGTGTGGATTTGACATACCCGCTTTTTATTCGGTGATGTGCGTATAGTAGGGAGCTTAAGATTGCACGACGCGGACGTCGGCTACGACGTAATGACGTCATGTTGTAACTTTACGTTGTCGGTGTAATTCTACACGGGAGTCGCTCGTTTTGGCGTTGTGGCTAGAACGGCAACAAGAGGCAGTTTATGACGTCATATATTTTTTGTTGCCATGCCAATCGTTGCGTTAGAAACTTAAAATACGCGTTGCACACATATCATAAATTCATCGTCGTCCATTATATCAGTTGAATAACCATAGCAATTGCTTCACGGACTCGATGAAGGTTTGCCACTCTTCAATTTAGGCCTACATAAGGAGTAAGTTTGACTTATACTTCCCGCTAAATACTGTTACCATTAACAGATCGGCTTGCGCGTCTGATACTCAAACGAAGTTCGAATATCGCCACGCGACTTTCATGCCGCGTCGTAGAAATCTAAAGCGCAATAGTTCCAGGGCGCGGACGTCAGCTCGACGACGTGGACTGTGGGTTAAAACGCCGCGTCGCCCTGCCCACCTCGTGTAATCTAAAGCTCCCTAATAATAGGTACGCACAGGAAATTTCATTCCTAAAATAGCGTGGCATGCGTGAGCGTTGAGTACACGCAGGATAACGTTCTCTGTGTTTTATCCCGAATACTTGACTTGACACTTTTGCGCGCTCTGGAAACAAACGCCCTAGTTGATTTCCCGTTGTGAGTGCGTAAGATATTAAAGGTTCATTTAAGAGTTAGTTCCTGATGATTCATTCATAAATACTTTTTGAGAATGCTGGCTTGTGATTGGTCAGTTACCCATGTTCTAATCCAGTGTAGAGACATAGGGTGTATGGAGAGCAACTTTTTGATCAACATGATTGTAAACACAGCTCTAACACTACAGTAAACAGTTTGTTTGTATAGGCTAGGTAGGCCTGGGCCTTCAACTGTAATTTTTTTTCAGTAACCGTCCAAATTATTAATAATGTATTTTGGTTGACAGCAATGTTGCACATCCAAACAAATAATCAGCTTCTAGGCTACAAACGATATTTCAGGCCTTTTCAGAGAATTTAAAGTGATTTCACGCAAGGTGTTTTACAGGCCTAGGCCTAGGCTCTAACGTTAGCTTTAAAAGCGTGTCAAACTATCGTGCGTCCGCTTGATTTTGGTACATCGCCGATAAGAAGAAATTTTACAGCATTTCTTACCCCAGTAATAGACCTTTATCTGGGATGGGTAACAATATAAATACAGTTGTAAAATGAGTGGTGAGCACTCACTAACCTTAAAACTCATCTTTCATATTCCAGAAAGATAGCGTTGGCCCCACGTATTCTGTGCACTATGTTTCAAAGAAATATAGCTCCAAAATCATCAAGGGGATTTTCATACGAAGAATAGAATATATGCTATGGAAACGATGGCCGGGGGCTACTGTCTAATATGCCCAGGCCTAATGATCCAAAGTACTGCATCAACAAACCTTATCCAAATTGCGGTATCCTACATTCTTTTTGTAAGAAAAGCTCAACGTCAGTAAAGAAATCTGTCTGGTTTAAGTTCCACTCGTAAAGAACAAGCTCTCTGCGATGACATTTCCAACCACTAACGTTAGGTCTAACGTTATCTTACAGCACAAGTAAAGCAACTAACGTGAGGCCCTAGCACATGATAACTGTTCTGGCTAAGCACGCTGGTTTTACTTTGATCCGAAACAGTATCAATATTGTCAGTGCACAGATGTAAACAGTTTTAGATCACATTTGAAAAGTCTCCTTTGTATCACAAAATCGCAGGATGGAAATTGCTTCCAAATGACACTCGGGTAAGGAGACTTCGTCTAGTACGAGTCTTAATTATTCGAACTGGCTCACCATTCGAAAACAGCGTAGCCTAACGATAATTAGCCTAGGTTAAGGCTAGGACAAACGTTGGCCTAACGTTATTTGTTTTCAACAACGTAGCAGCACGTTAGTGTGTTGAACGTCACGATGAGCAATATCGCAAAAACCACATATCCTCACGCTAGTAAGTCCTCCAAATGTAGTTTTAATGGAACTGTCAAGGCGGAGTACATTTCCAATTCAAACAGAGAAATCGTTTCAAATATGACCTCGCTCAAAATATTCCAAAAAATCCACAGTCGAAAAGAGACGTCACAAAGTATGGCCATGTGCTTACAAACGACAAAGCTATAGCGTGCAGCTAGTTATATAGCCTACATATTACATAGCTCGTATTTTAGCAGGCAGCCTATACGCAGTCTTATGTGCACTCTGCGAAAATTTAGTCAGTTTGGGAGAATAATTCATGATCAATGGAAAATCGTTAAAAAAGCAAGCTTTTCCACTTTTAAACGTCTCGAAATTAAAGTATTTATGAATGGGAATAAAGTCATGGTGCCCATGTCTCTACATCAGATTCGAACAGGCTATGACGTCACGCATATAGGCAGAGACCCTCGGCTTCGCCTCGGGTCTCTCAGCCCATATGCGTGACGTCATAGCCTGTTCGAATCTGATGTAGAGACATGGGCACCATTGACTTTATTCCCTAAATAAAACTGACCAATAAATAAGCCCATGAACCAGGGAGCTTCCAGCTCCCTGCATGAACTGAGCTTCGAACGTGCCATTGTGCGTACATTTTCAAGTGCACCTAATGCAATGCAAAATGCCGCAAGGAAAAAATAAAGTTCTTCTTTTAAGTGAAATCTATTGAGGAGTAATACTCCTTAAATTTACAATGTTTCAAAATAACAAGTGTTCATACTTTTGTAAGACATCTGTCCGTTTGCTTTCAAAACGACTGAACAGCTGAACAGAGCATTATCAGCACCTCAGGCCCGATATTGTGGCTCCATGGGGAGTCAACGCGCCATTTTAAGTTTGGAATCTATGTTTATAACATCTTTGTATCTTTCCATTTAGCGCACACCCCATATAGAATTAGCACTATCATGAAGTCTGTAGGCCAATGGAGTTTTAGATTCGTATTCTTGGGGTTGGATTTACTTGTAATTCCAAAGGTAATAATAAGTAAGGGTACTTATCGTTTTTTGTCACACATTAGTACATTTGCGTCAGATACTCTGATGTGTAGCCATTTCATTAAGTTGCTAAGGCAATCCATGTACTAGACGCAGTGCAATGATGTGGATGAGAACTAATGCGTGATTGTGCGAATTAAAGCATTAGAGGCCGAAGAGGCGTTAAGGACTCGCTACAGGTGTAGGGCGCGTTACCATGCCCACATTGGTCAGTGTTACATTATTTCCGAAGGTGACCTACATAACGTGATCTCCAGTTCGGGTTCAATTTCGTACGGTATAGATAGTTCTCACATGACGTCATAGGAGCTTTTCACTGTATTATTTCAGCCATGTCTGAGGGCAACCCCGGCATGTGTGTACAGGCTTGCCCTCAGACATGGCAGTTGCTAACCTCTAGCTGTGACGTCACTGAGGACTATCTATATTCCACACATAGAGCAGGATATATATTGCTCTGTGATTCCTCCAAAGATATTACAAGCATAGATTCCAAACTTAAAATGGCACGTTGACTCCCCACGGAACCCAATATATCGGGGAGGAAGTGCTGATCACTGCTTAGTCGTTTTGAAAACAAACAGGCAAATGAACGTCTTACAAAAGTATTAATACTTGTTATTTCGGAATGTTGTTGACTGAAGAAGTACTACGCCTCAATAGATAGTTCTTACGTGACGTCATAGGAGCTTTTCACGTGTATTATTTCAGCCTTGTCTGAGGGCAACCCCGGCATGTGTGCACAGGCTTGCCCTCAGACATGGCGGTTGCTAACCCCTAGCCCTTACTCAAAATCCATATCTGGCTTTATATCTGGAAATATCTGGTTGATTAAAGACTTTATATGGCCATATAAAGCCAGATATAACTTGATTAAAACACAACCCAGATATGCATATAAAGTTTGATATGGCCATATAAAGCCAGATATAACTTGATATAATCGTGATCCAGATATGTATATAAAGTTTGATATGGCCATATCAAGCCAGATATAACTTGATAAAACTGTGATCCAGATATGTATATAAAGTTTGATATGGCCATATCAAGCCAGATATAACTTGATAAAATGGTGATCCAGATATGTATATAAAGTTTGATATGGCCATATCAAGCCAGATATAACTTGATTAAAACATAACCCAGATATGCATATTAAGTTTGATATGGCCAGGGGCGGATCCAAGGGGGGTTTTAGGGGTTTAAACCCCCCTTTGATTTTCGAGGATTTTTTTTCATTTTGTATAATATATTGTTTATTTTCCCCGGTATGTTTTGAAGGTTATTTTCAGTTACAACAATGCAGTTAACATGCCATAATTATAAGTTTGCTGACAGCGTATTTTTCCTTCTATCGTCCCGATTCTCTCTCATTCAAAAATCCTTATAGAGTCAGTGAGTCCTTCAAGAGGAGGTCCAGCTCTAATCTTGGTTCCCATGTGCAATGAAATCGCATCCAGTAGTGCCTAACTCTGTTTTAAAAAATGGGAACGCGACTCCAGCTTTTCGGTTGTACTCTCGCTGAAAAATTCAAATATTGTGTTGACTGAAAGTGGTTGTCGTTGAATTGGAATCACTTAATATAATCAGAAATGGAGAAGGCTAATCATACTTTGGACATCCGTTGGGTGTAAAGACGTTCAGGGAAAATTAAACTGTTCATTTGGAACATACATCTAAAGAAGTTACCATTGTTCTGGAAGGTATTATAATCCAAAATTCGCTTATATACTGAATCCCTTTCATTTGTTGCACAAGACATATTCCTTTTTTATCCAAGAGTACGTTATGACCAAGATCACGTTTAAACATTATTCCATGCAAAAGAGTGGGTGTTTGCCTGGAGCTTCTTGCACATGGGAAGTGCCAGTGAAATGTATTTTAGCATATTTTCCTTCGTGCCTCTGGAGGACATGGTTGTATGTACAGCAAGGGAGGGTATCAAAAAAAAACGTAATGTTTCCATGGAAATGACAAACATACAAAGCATGAAACATGAAGATGGCCTAAGTATAGATTGTAAGGTCTGAGAAGGGTCAATTTTTCTTGGTTCACGCCGCGCAGTGATGGCGCCAGGTGGGGGACAGGGGGGCCATGGCCCCCCGTCGGGGAAGTTTTACAGTTTTTACAGTCGGGGAGTCTTAGTCTATACGGTAAAGTGTGTAGTCCCCAACGGCGATAAGTCGCCCCGACGGTTTACCTATTTTTTGCTCTCAAGAGCAGTGGCGCCGGCACGGCTGGCATGGGGGGAACGCGTGCCCCCCCCCCCCATTCGATTTCAGAAAATATTTTTTTGAAAATTTTAAAATGATCTCAAGAGGCGTTTAAGCTATAGATTTCCGTAGGGGGTAGGGTGAGGTGTGCTATCAGCCGAGTTATGGATCTGTGGTTATCATTTTCAATCACAAATGGTTCTCAAACTATCAGAATTATCCCAAATTTTTCGCAAATTATCAAAATTTTCGCGCGCTTCGCGCGCTCCAAACCTTACCTCAGTGATATCCTTATTGTCAATAATTTCCGGTAGCAACTCCCGTAGAAGCACAGTTGAAGGCTGTTTACGAATTCTCAGTAAAAGGTTGGCTTTGTGATTGGCATATAGGTTTGTTGAGGAATTGAAAGTGTTTCGATGCAGAGGATCATGAATGCAGGTTTTGTCATTGTAATCTTATTTAATGAAAAATTTCGGCGCGCTTCGCGCGCATTCGTCACGGTTTGCACCCCGTCTTATGGCTATTATTAAGGTTATAATACATGCAACTATTCTGATCACACTCTTCCGAGAAACATAAGTACATTTCCAACCTCTGTAGGCCTATGGGATCTTTCAGTCTAATTTGTAGCATGATCTGGAAGGTTGAAAGTACGTATTTGCCGTCGGTTATACATTTTTTCAAATGCATCCATTACCGGTAGGCCTATAGATGGCGGATTGTTAATACACACGACGGAAAAGCATTTTGAAATGCGCTTTTTAGTCCTACACCCCTTTTGCTATACCTAGGTGTTCGTCTGGGTTTTCGTTCAAACTTAGTAAACATACGACAGTTGTAAAGTGCTCGACATCATACTCTAGAGCAGCATTTGGATGTCAGGTAATAAGCATCATGTCAGTGCCCCATTTAACATAGTCCAGAGCTTCCAGGAGGTTTCTGCCAGCCTTAGATACCTTTTCATAATGCACAATGAAGTAAAGGAAAATTTTTCTAATAGTTCAAGAATGTTTCTGTGGACTCCACACACTTATTTTTGCTTAAAAACTTTCCCCGAATAAAAGGCATTAATTAAAGTAGCCAAAAGTGGGACTTCAGGAGGTTTGCTGACAACATACCCTTCTGTTGGACAACATACTCTCCTCTTTCACCTTACCAAAAATTAGAATTCACTAATGTTTCGATATTTTCCAGCCATATATGATCAGTTCCAAACGTATCCCAAAGATAGCACCATTTTGCATCTAAGCAACCTTAAATTAACAAAATTTTTTCAAAGGAGAGGGGGTACCTCCCCTTAGACCCCTCACCCAGGTCAGCACCTTTATCAAGTGACAAAGGAAAGATTATCACTGCTGTATACTATCGCAGATACCCATAAATAGGTACAATTTATGCAGACCGGGGGAAAAACTGAGGTGGCATTTGGACGTCATCTGTGGTGCCCCCCCCCCCCCCATTACCAAATCCTGGCGGCGCCACTGCTCAAGAGGACAATTTCCCTTAAAAGAACCCAAAATTTTCGGCGTAGGCGCGCGGTAGAGTCACTCCTGTTTCTTCAGTACTTCCATTCTACATCGCTAGATAGCACAAGACCTGTCAAACTTAACAAGTAACATGTAGATAGAGTACACAGTTTATGTAGAGATCGTTAATTCCATCCCATATCGCAAAGTCTACTTGCTGTTGTCTTGTGTGTGTCATGCGGTACGGTCAGTTGGTGGGGGCTCAAGGAGAAAAGTTTGGGTATTTCATAGGGTAGTCCAGGTTATTTTCGATAAAATGTATGTTATCCCTGATATGGTCTACAACCCCTACAGTTTTTCTTTTTTCTTTTTGTTCTTAATGATTAGGCTGCATATATTATTTGTGTAAAACAAAAAAAAAAACAAACAAAAAAAAAATCGCGCGCTTCGCGCGCTTTGCAATTTTACGTTTCAGATTCAAAAGTACACTATCAACTCGGCTCATGAAGTATTCAGTGATATTATGCAAAATATGCCCTGCAATGACGGAATGTTGTCGGGAAAATGCTGTCGCTACCGACCTGGTCGGTTTACTTATTTTGGCTTTCAAAAGGGTCATTTCTGCGATAAAATCCAAAATTTTCGGTCCACTTTGCCCACTCTTCCTCAGTTCCGTTACTAATAGCTAAATATAGTACAAACCCTTTCCACCTTTTCAAGTAACTTAATATAAGTAGAATACATGGATTTATGTAAATGTTGGTCATTTCATCTTATTTTGCTAAACCTAGTTAATATTCTCTTGTGTCTGCCGTGCGGTACTGCTAGTGACTCGAGGAGGGAAGTTCAGCGTAGGTTATGCCCGATATGGCCCAACTGCCTTGACAATTGACCCATATATATATGCTTCAAATAAGTACAGATTCTTTTTAGTGTAGGCCTATCCAAAAAATTTCGCGCGCTTCGCGCGCTTTGAAATTTCACAGTTTAGATTCTAGGAAAAACGATAAACCAGGGCGGAAATATATATCTCTAGTATATACAAATATTATGAAATATATGCTCCGCAATGTCATAATCTAATACACAAGTTTTCTTCAAATCCTTCCTCACCAATTCCTCGACGACACGTGGCACCACCCCTAGTCCTGGCGCCGCGCCAACCGATGGTCGCGCTCCGGTTAGATAACGAGACAACCAAAAATCCCATGCATGCGATTAAGCCTACCAGTTTAATTTTAAGGCCCCATACCAAAATACTTTCAGAAGATTTCAAAAACAGAAACCAAGTTTTCTTTATTGAGCACAAGCGAGCAACTTTGAGTGAGTCACTGTGAGCGCCTAGAGAGAGCACAACAAATGACTGAATGCTCCGAACTCCTGACGCCCAAGATCGTTATCGGGCTGTATAGCATGCATCTCTCACAAGGAGGGAGGCAACTTTCTGACAGGACATTTATCATAAAATTTCTGACACAGAGAATTTCAATGAAAGCTTGTTTTTATACGGATCAAAGAGCCTAGGAAACGCGTGGGAAATGCCATTTCCTGTAATCTGGGGGTCTTCTGGACCAAAACTTTTCTCTGTACGCTTCGCGCCAACCTATGGTGGCGCTCCGCTTAGATAGTAACTATATCGCAAAACCCCCCCTTTAATCAAAACCTGCATCTGCCCCTGATGGCCATATAAAGCCAGATATAACTTGATATAATCGTGATCCTGATATGTATATAAAGTTTGATATGGCCATATAAAGCCAGATATAACTTGATATAATCGTGATCCTGATATGTATATAAAGTTTGATATGGCCATATAAAGCCAGATATAACTTGATAAAACTGTGATCCAGATATGTATATTAAGTTTGATATGGTCATATAAAGCCAGATATAACTTGATATAATCATGATCCAGATATGTATATAAAGTTTGATATGGCCATATAAAGCCAGATATAACTTGATATAATCGTGATCCAGATATGTATATAAAGTTTGATATGGCCATATCAAGCCAGATATAACTTGATACAATGCAATTCCAGATATGCAAATAAAGTTTGATATGGCCATATAAAGCCAGATATAACTTGATATGCTAGATATGCAAATGAGCATTTTGTTAGTTTGTTTTATTATTTATTTGATTTGATTCTTGGATTATGCTTGTTACAAACTAAGACATGTTTTGGATACAGCATCACTTTCCCAGACATTGCAGTTATTTAGTGGCTACACTTCTGTTAATACCGCAGTGTTCTAAGTGAACTTAGGCAAATAATTTGCATATTTGGGCGAAGCTTGTATCTAAACCTACATTTTTCATGATTTAGGAAGTTGAAAGTAAAATATGCACCACGCAGTAAACAAAATTTAGAGTCAAATACATAATTAAGTTTAAAATAAGAAGCCCATATCACTGTGATTACATAAAATAGGAAATTTCAAGGCATTTTTCTGTTCACTGTTATGAAATAAGTTGAATTTATGTACTTAAGTCAATTCAATCTAATACTTACATTAAATTCTAATTCATGGAGCACTTAAACATTGTTTTCTGGTGTTCAAAGTCTTACCTGGTGATACTTACCTGGCGCAGGAGTGTCCGTGATCACGACGGCGGAGCTCCCAGGTGGGACCTGTTCTATTCAGCCAGTCTAGAACGGGACCACTGTCAGGTGGTGTCAGTTAAGTCAAAGTTTGTCTCTTGGGGACGTTGTTACTCCTTCGGGGAGCAGAACTCCTTCGGGAGTATTGTTTGGTTTTCGCCCCTGGCTCTTCGCCAGAGAGTCAGGGGACTTTTGGAAAAAAAGGTGTTCAAAGTCTCCATGAGGAGTGTGGACTATAAGTCCTAACTATGATTCATAACTAGAGCAGATCTGTGCCATATAAAGGCTTGATCCAGATAGAACTTTATCTGGCCATATATGGTTTAGATCTGGTTCTGGTTTAGATCTGTGTTATATCTGCCTAACTTATTATTCGATCTGATATAAATTCCATATCTGGTGCAGATATGGGCCAGATATAAATTTCCATATATGGGCCAGATATGGGCCATATAAAGTTTTATATGGGTCATATATGGCACAGATATGGGCCAGATATAAACCTCTTTATATGTGGCATATATGGATTTTCCATATATGGGCCAGAAATGGAGTAGCCATATATGGGGCATATCTGGGCCATATAAAAGTGAAACTTTACCTGGGCCATATATGGCCTTTATATTATATCAAGTTATATCTGCCCAATTCTTGTACAAGCCAGATATGAATTCCATATCTGGCCCAGATATGGGCCAGATATGAAATCCCATATCTGGGCCATATATGGATTTTGAGTAAGGGAGCTGTTACGTCACTGAGAACTATCTGTAAATTCCACTTGAAAAAGAATAACTTATTTCTTCAACGCGGCATTTCACGTATTTACACTTGAACATGAACGCACAATGACTGGTTTTGCAAGTTCATGGACATTCATTGGTCAGTTTCTATGGTATCTAAAAGGGACGCAATTTTATATGCGCGTTCAACTACTTTCGCGCTCACAGCGGGAAAGCAACTAGCGCGTTTGTTTCAAGAGTGCGCAGAACTGTGCGTCAAGTATTCCGGATAATACACAGAGAAATGTATTCTGGGCGTATAGAACGCGTTGTAAAAGTGCACGCACGCTAACCTCTTTTAACGATGAAAGTTTCTGTGACGCGTTCTTATTTTTGTACGCAAATCGCGGAATAGAACGGCGCGCATGTCAAATAAACACTTCCGCCCCGATATTAGCGTCTCCATGGGGAGTCACTGAGCCTAACAGTGTAGGTATAGAGGGATTTCAGTCACGTGACTTTAACCAACTAGACGCAATTTTGAAGGGCAAGATAGCGCGTCTTTTTTGTTTTGAAGGGCAAGATCGCGCGTCTCTTTGGTTTTGACGGGCACGCGCCCATTGTGTCACAGTAGTATCTATGGTTCTGCCGTGCGCGTGAGCTGTAAATTCGCTCACTGTGTGTGTGTTTTGCCCTTCAGTGCCTGGGAATCGATTGCGCGTGACGTCACATGAAATCCCTCTATAGGAGTTTGGAATCTATGCTGATATCTTTGGATTCCACATTGATGTGCGTCCTCTAGTTATACGGCCTAGCACTGCCTGTGCTGCGATGAGATAAGCAACTCCGTGGATTGCCCTCTTGTTATCTCATCGCTCCGTGAGGAGGATGAGATATTGTAGTCACTTGACCTGTTGGGCTACATTCGGCAATGCCAGCAGAAATAACAACGGTTGCCATGGTAACAGTTAATTTTCACAAGTTACTAGTCTAAAGTCCTAACCCATGGTGGGGTACCCCAGGGTGACCAAAAGTCCATAACAGAGGGAGGGGTCAAAACGTGTCCGTGTGTGTGTGTGTGTGTGTGTGTGTGTGTGGGTGAGTGTGTGTGTGAGTGCGTGAGTGAGTACTTACATGGTACCAAATTCGAGGATATCTGTCTTCACACACACCCAAATTCGAGGATATTTTTTGTGTGAAAAACAGTCTGAGGATATCCTCAGATTATTTTGCTTGCAAATGCTCAAAAATGGAAAGATGTATGCAAAAAATCTTTTTAGGGGTTGTACCTAAATTGGCCCAAATCTGAGGATATTTCTGTGTAAGGCTAGTAGTGGTATACTGCCCTCATATTTCTATATCCTCAGATTGAGGTTGCGATTTTTCTGAAATGACAGAATTTTTACAGCAATTAGAGGATATCCTCAAATTATGGAATGTATGGGTTCATGAGCAATTAGAGGATATCCTCAGATTTAACAAAATTTATTCCAAGGCATGTGTGACAGAGTTCTTGCATATATCAGATTGAGTAATGGATCCAGCTAGCATATTTTTCTGCTGTTGCTGATATATTTACGAAATAATGTGGTCGTTGCCATTTAGTTAAAGGGCAATTCCATCGTTACGGAAGTTACACTTGCAGGATATTTGCAATGTTTATTAAACAAGCAAATTACACACCCCATACAGTTGAAGGAAAATTTTTTTCTTTGCCTATATTGAATATACACTCAAGTGTATAAAGAATACCATTGATAGAGATTTGAGTTATTATCGTTTATCAAATCTAATTAGCTGAGAACTGTGGATAACGCGCATTACAGACATTACACAATTTTTGACATGACTTTTTTAAAAAAACTTCTTACATATTCAGCTAAACTGTCTAGAATAGAAGTTACTTGTTCCAAATCTTCTAAATTTTCCTAATCTAGAGGTGTTGGCCTAGAAACAACGATTGGGTCTACCAGAACACACTATACAATAATGAAAAAAAGCAACTAACACATGTGGTTAAAAGTGATTGCCTTCTGTTAGACAAGTGAGTATCCCCTTACTGTGATTAGCTTGTGTAACTCAGAAACTTTATCCTACAAGAACGTTAAATTTAAAAGTTCTGGACGTTACATGTAACATCTGTGTAATGCTAGTAATAATAATTATAGGTTAGTTCAACATGAATTTTTAATTTCACATTTCCTGTTTCATATATCATAATTCATCATAAACACGCCTCCAAAATATGGAATCATGAAAATCTGTTAATTTAATATTTGAGTAAAGTTATTGAAGAAAGTCCAAAATGTTACGGATGTTAGAAATTTCTAATGGTTAATGAATGTAAACGCCCTTAACAATTTTTTCCCAAAATTTCATAATTTTACACTGTTGGCCCAGTTTTTAAAATTGAGACAAAATTTACCTCTTTCTACTTCATTAGTTGCCTCTAAGTGCAAAAGTATTTTCAAATTTATAGTATAAAAATACGTGAAATCCAGGCAATCATGTTTTGCTTGAATAAAGACAAAAATGAATAAAAGTGGAATAAAGATGAATAAAGTCACTATACTGTCGAAAAATGGATAAAATTTACTTTGTAAGACATCTGTCCGTTTGCTTTTCAAAACGACTGAAACAGCTGAACAGAGCATTATCAGCACTTCCGGCCCGATACTTGTGGCTACATAGACCTTTTTCAATATAGCAATTGCAAAGGAATTGTGGGATCGATTTTGAGTGGGAATCATTTTTCGGCACAGCAAAATTGCCATTGACAAAAACATCGTGTAACAGAACTTATCCACACAAGCCATTGCAATAGCTATTTGGAAAAGGGTCTATGGGGAGTTCAAACACGCCATTTTAAGTTTGGAATCTATGTTTTATAACATCTTTGTATCTTTCCATTTCGCGCACCACCCTATTTAGAATTAGCACTATCCATGAAGTCTGTAGGCCAATGGAGTTTTAGATTCGTTATTCTTGGGGTTGGATTTACTTGTATAAACAAAGGTAATAATAAGTAAGGGGTACTTTATCGTGTTTTGTCACACATTAGTACATTGGCGTCAGATAATCTGATGTGTGTAGCCCATTTCATTAAGTTGCTAAGGCAATCCATGTACTAGACGCAGGGCAATGATGTGGATGAGAACTAATGCGTGATTGTGCGAAATAAAGCATTAGAGGCCGAAGAGGCGTTAAGGGACACGCTACAGGCGTTAGGGAGCGTTACCAGGGCCCACAATTGGTCAGTGTTCCATTATTTCCAAGGGTGACCTAAATAACGTGATCTCCAATTCGGGTTCAATTTCGCCACGGTATAGATAGTTCTCACATGACGTCATAGGAGCTTTTCACTGCTAAGTATTTCGGCAATGTCTGAGGGCAACCCCTGCATGTGTGTACAGGCTTGCCCTCAGACATGGCAGTTGCTAACCTCTAGCTGTGACGTCACTGAGGAATATCTATATTCCACACATAGAGCAGGATATATATTGTACTCTGTGATTCATCCAAAGATATTACAAGCATAGATTCAAAACTTAAAATGGCACGAGAATCCCCACGGAACCCAATATATCGGGGGAGGGAAGTGCTGATCACTGCTCAGTCGTTTTGAAAACAAACAGGGCAAAGAAACGTCTTACAAAAGTATTAAGACTTGTTAATTCGGAATGGTGTCGACTGAAAGACGTACTACGCCTCAATAGATAATTCTTACGCGAAGTAATAGGAACTTTTCCACGTGTCTTATGTCAGCCATGTCTGAGGGCGAACCCCGGCATGTGTGCATCAGGCTTGCCGTCGGACATGGTGGTTGCTAACCCCTAGCGGTGACCGTTCACTGAGAAACTATCTGTAAATTCCACTTGAACAAGAATAACTTATTTCTTCCAACGAGGCATTTCACGTATTTACACTTGAACATGAACGCACAATGACTGTGTTTATTTTGCAAGTTCATTGGACATTCATTGGTCAGGTTTCTATGGTATCCTCCAAGTGACTCAATTTTAAGATGCGCGGTTCAACTAATTACGCGCTCCACAACGGGAAAGCAACTAGCGCGTTTGTTTCAAGAAGTGCGCAGAACTGTGCGTCAAGTATTCCGGATAATACACAGGAGAAATGTATTACTGGCGTATAGACGCGTTTGTAAAAGATGCACGCACGCTAACCTCTTTTAACGATTGAAAGTTTCTGTGACGCGTTCTTATTTTTGTACGCAAATCGCGGAATAGGAACGGCTCGCGCATGTCAAACTAAACACTTCCGACTACCCGATATTAGCGTCTCCATGTGGTGAGGATTTTTTTCTTTAGGGAAGTCACTGAGCCTAACAGTGTAGGTATAGGAGTTTGGAATCTATGCTGATATCTTTGGATTCCACATTGATGTGCGTCCTCTAGTTATACGGCCTAGCACTGCCTGTGCTGCGATGAGATAAGCAATTCCTAACAGTGTAGGTATAGGAGTTTGGAATCTATGCTGATATCTTTGGATTCCACATTGATGTGCGTCCTCGAGTTATACGGCCTAGCACTGCCTGTGCTGCGATGAGATAAGCAACTCCGTGGATTGCCCTCTTGTTTACATTTTGTAGGCCTTTTTGGTTCCTTGTGTAACAAAGGAACCTATGTAGTCAGGTTGGCGTGTGTATGTGTGTGTGTGTGTGTGTGTGTGTGTGTGTGTATGTGACGCCATTGGAATTTGAGGTATGTGATGCGATAACTCAATAACCGAGTAATCAATTTTTCTCAAACTTGGTGTGTACATGTATCATATTGAGTAGATGTGCCCTAACTTTTTTGGTGGAGGTCAAAGGTTACTAGGGGTCACTAGAGGCAAAAAAGTGAATTTCTTTTAGTAGCTATAACTCGGTGGACCATTATTTCAAACTGTGACATAATTTTAGGATAAGATAGATTGGGTAGGATGTGCAAGCACTGTAACATTTATCAACATACTCTCGGAAAGGGTCAAAAAGGTCAAGAAGTATATGTTTTATTGATACCTCGCCAACGAAACAATTTTTATGGGGATGATGTAATGGAAAATTGTGTTCGTCTCAGTGAAGGTGCACATGATGACCTACTTTGACCTTCACTTGACCTCATTTGACCTTTTGACCTTTGTGACTTTTTTGTGACGCCACTGGATTTGTCTTGTTTGAGACGGAACCAAAAAGTCAGTTTATACTACCCTCGTATGATTTTCCTAACTCGAATTTTCTAGTTGACATTTAAATGAAAAGGTTAGTAGTGCGTGTGTGTCCTATGGCATTGCAATGCTAGGGATACATAGTGTGATACACTCAATAACCAAGTGACCATAGGGGGATGGCAATAATGGAAAGTTGTGTTTCATTCTAAATGAAGTGCATGTGATGACTTTCTTTGACCTATTTGGACATTTGACCTTTGTGCCTTTTTTGTGAAGCCCTGGAGTTTATCTTGTTGAGACAAACCCCAAAAGGCAATTAAAGTACCACTTCGTGTACAATGCTTCATAACTCAACTTCAAGTAATTGATATTAGTGAAAGGTCATGAGTGTGTGTGTGGTGTGTGTGTAACGCATTGGAATCGGAGGTATGTGATGCGGTAAACTCAATATAACCAAGTGATCAGTCTTTCATAAACTTGCGGTTAGTATGGTGTATGACGTTTTCAAAATATGTACCCTTATGTTTTTGGTGGAGGTCAAAAGTCATTGGGCGTTTGAAGGGAGAACATGCCTTTACCTTACTACTCCCTTTGTGCAAAATAATCTTTGACAGACAAGGAAACCAATAGTGACCTTGGGCTCTTGTTTGGTTTCTTTTGGCATAAGACCACGTTGGAATTTAAGCATCCATACTGTTGTTTATATGCCTTTATTATCCCTACAAAAGGTAAAATTTATGTTTGTGCATACATGCACTACAATAGGCTGCAACAAATTTTTGCTCAATAAATTACTTAATCAATCATTATGTGAACATATACTCTAAAATTTCGGGAATTAAAACTTTCATGAAATATAGTCTACCCTTACTTATCCCTTTCTGATTTTCTATGAACCAAACAATGAAAGCTTGAAGGGAATGCGAAATGGGTATCAATTATTATTCCGTACTAGTATGAATTAGTATGTTCACACATACTGTAAGATACTACTTATATTACTAAGACAAGTCTTGTATTTCATTGTACAGTAATAGAAATTCCTGGCTACTCCTTTATCAACACTGTGTGAAAGTAGCATCTAAACTCTTTTCTGGGAGTGAATGAAATATTCTCATCATGAACAAAAGTTGGACCCCTTTAAAAAATTTTGCCCCCCTGAATTTTTTTCTGCAGATGCCCATGGACATTTGTTCTATTTAAGATCTTGAGTTGTGTATAAAGTATTCATAAGATTTTCCCCCACCCCAGAAGATGGTGGTAGCTAGCTGGAGTGCCAATTTCATTTCTTGCCCGGGTGCCATAAACCCTAGCTATATGCCACTACTAACTCATTAGAATGCATGTACTGTACATTATAAAGATTGTATATCTTACATATACTATTTCATTATTTGTGTACTGTAGCCCCATGCATGGTTAAAAAGGGGGCTCTGTTAAATTCAGTTCCTTTCATAGTGCCATATAATGTACAATATATTGTATAGTGTACAAGATTTGATGCTTAACATAGCTAGTCTCAGCTCAGGGAAGTGACCTTGGAATGTCAGCAAAGTCCCTCCTGGAATAATGACCAGTGTCATCCACCTGTTCACGAATAGGTTAACCCACATTCTCAAGATTCAGGGTTGGTGTTTTCTCTTTTTTTTGTTTATTTCATATCATGGGACAGTACATGCATGATGGCCAATGAAGCCCATTAAAGATTGGTCCTGAGATTCATTGAGGGTGTAATAATTTGACACTTGATAGTAAACTAACTACCAAAAGTGCTGCCAGTAATAGGATTTACCCTTGAGTGCACACAATTAATTGCACCTAGCCATGTGTGTTTGTTGTGAATATTTGCAGTCGCTATGTTAATTGGAAGTCAACTGGTGGCTATCTAAGAACCAATTTGTGCAGTAGAGCATTCAATGAGGCTAATGTTACAAACTCAGGTAGATATTTAATCTCCCCTGTTTTTACCCCAAAACAGGGGGGTATTCCTAATGGGCTGAGGAGATTGTAATGTGCACCTTCATTTTTCTCACTAAGTATGCTCATTTTGGTTAATTTTACCCCTTTATGTCTAACATGGAACTTTCCTGCAATTCTAGCTTGTGTGCAAGATAAGTCGTATTTTCCAAAGTCTTGGGGTAGCAATTAAGGCTACTGTATATACATTTTGGCATACTGTGAATGCTGACAGCAATTCTATTTTTATGTGCCATCACTACACTTTATTTGTTGTAAATTTCCCAAGGAAAAACTTCTAGAACCATTTGTGTGATCACAATTTTTAGCAATGGATTTTTGTAGATTGCTAGATTCAATGTTCTGTACCTTTTTTCTATCCATTGATAATCTTGGACAATGTAAACCATTGACACCCACACATACAGGTATCAACACCACTGAGTGACATCATCCCCACCATGGCTTGGCTTCAATGGTCAGCACACTGGTTATCTTTTCTCCAAGTAGTAAGAAATGTCCTTCTGTTCTGACTTGACAGTTTTTACAGAAATTTCCTTTTGAGGTTGAAGCCCTCTTGCCCTTTTGTGCTTCTCCACTTATACCAATGATTTGCTGTATCCCCCCCCCCTCCCCTTCTTTCAGATTGCACTTGTAGACCCCAGCCTTAAAAGCACCTAAAAAGGGATCTTTTTTAGGCTTGCCACTTTGTAAAGGGGGTGGTATGGAATTAGAGAATTTCTGTGGGATGAGGGAAATGCTAAATAGACAAAGCACAGTAACTGAAGTTACTGTGCAAGATTTGTTCTCAGCTGTAACTGAAGCTACTGTGCAAGATTTGTTCTCAGCTGTAACTGAAGTTATTGTGCAAGATTTGTTCTCAGCTGTAATAGTTGACACTTCTCGCTGGAAAGTGCAACCCATAGCCCCTCACAGAAGGAGTCAAGACACTAGTGCAGCACCCATCAGTGACTTTTTTGATACCTTGCTCATAGAGCATTTGCTTTGCTCAATGTCAAGTATCAAAGTAAACATGCAACATTGTTGAATGATTCTTCTATGAGACTCATTGGTAATTGGGTCAAAACAAGTTATTTTTAATCCTTTTCTAGTGCTGCAGGTAACATTTTAAGCACTTTCCTATGGAATTTGCATCTTGTTTATGCAGAAAACATTAAAAAATGATTTAAATCAGTGATGTTAAAAAAAAAAAAATCAACTGTACTTTACTTTCCACCTCTTTTTACATAATAATTATACCTTCATGCTCAAATACTTGTATTCCAGTTGTCATGGGGTGGAGACAGTGCTCATCTGTACAAAATGAGATCCATTTCCTACATTCTGTATTACACTTATTAATTACATTGCATATATGCCATCATTAAAGGGTACACAGGTAGACCTCTGTCAGAGACTGGTTGGGATAAACTTTTCCTATAGCATTAACCCCTATAGGACTCAAGCCAGGATCTATTTCTGCATATCCCATGTATGGTACCTCCCCCCCCCCCAAAAAAAAAAAAAAAAAAAAACTCGCACAACAAATGTCATCAGTGGTGAAATATTGGCACATTAGGTAAATATTTGTCCATGAAAGACCTGGAAATAGTATAAAGAAGTTAAATAAAATGTCACACTTTTCAAAGAAACGCAGGTAGGTAAACAGGTGGATGACAACAGTATTTTAGGACACTTCAGTATCCTTGGTGACATGCCAAGTTCACTTCCTGAGCTGAGACTTACTTCAAGCATTAGCTGTTGTGCAGTTCACAATATAGATTATGTAGCATTATTATGGGAGCTGTTTAATTTGACAGAGCGATATATACTTTAACCATAGGGCTACACATAGAAAAGGTGATGATCATTTTTGTCTCTAAAATGCAAATTTTATCCAAAAATTACATATATTATGTTTTAGTATCCAAAAATGGTCATTTGTTTGAGTTAGGGTCTTCATAAGAAAGTCACCTACAAGTAAACATTTTATGATGAGAAATTTCATGAGGAATTTAGAATTATGCTAATTAGGAAATTTGGTGAGGGCAAGCATTAAGAAGATATAAAATCCAAAAGAAGATGAGACATTTTTCACTTTTTGGAAAGAAATTAAATACAGTGATGAGATTTTAATCATGGAGATACCTCCTTCGTAACCTTTGGATTTCTTATGCAGTTTCCTTCCAGAAAATGTCTACTTTTGATAGTGTGGCATACATATTTAGCAGCAGTTTTATGCCAGTTTGAATCTTGAAGAACAGAAAATATGAAAAAGTATGGGAGCAACATAAAGGGTGGAGAGTACAAAGACAAACATGGCTGTGCACTAAGTCTGAGATATCAAACTTGTCTATGGATAATTCTACCCATCTGATTTGAACAGATTTTTATTTCATTTTCAACAGGAACTTTGCAGCCTTCCCAGATCAAGACCAGTGCTCCTAGTGATCGCAACTTTGGCATACTTAAGGTAATATATATAATGGCAGTACAAGGACAGATCTTACATTTGCACTGATATTTAACTTCCGAAAATACTGTAGTATTGATCTAATCTAGAAAACACAATTATATGCAGTTCATACAAATAGAACAAATCATGTGTGAAAAGGAGTTCAGAAAACTTAATACAAACTTGATTTTATATCAAAACATTTATTAAGAGTATTAGATGTTAATAAATGTAAGATTTATTACTTGGGGGACTTATCTGCCAGTTACCCAAGTAAAAAAAAGGGGCTAAAGAATTCTTCTGCCCCCCCCACCCCCCTTCCTTTTTTTGCCAAGAACCAAACCTCCATATTAGTCACCTTTGTGATATTTATCAAACCTTCAAATTAAATGCATTTCATAAAGTACAAATATGTAGAATCCACTTGCATCTAAGTATGTTCAAATACTCAAAAAGGAGGCACCCCTTCCCCAGGATGGCTCTCTAAAATATTCCTCCCCCTCATGCTAAGAATAGCTTGCAAGCCTATTTTGTTTTATATGTGAGAAGGGTCCACCAGATCAAAGATTCACTGGACCAAAGATCCTAATTCTAATTTCTAACCCTATTCAGCCATATCTAACCACTAAGCCTAACCCTTACCCTCATCCTACCCTAGACTAATCTTTATCCTAACCCTTATTCCACATCTAACCCTAATTATAACCCTAGCTGTTACCCTAACCCCCCATATGTCTAGGGGATCTTCAGTCTGGTGAACCTTTGATCTAGTGAACCTTTGGTCCATTGGGATTTCCTTGTAATATACAAGTGTAGTGTCTCCATCAGTAGGAAATTGGTCCTTGGCAATGAAGCTTCATTGTGGGAGGTGCTATAAAGACAATGAGTTTGCAAAGGGGCTTCAAATAACTTTATTGGTAGAAATATGACTATTTGGGGCAAATCTGTCATTAAATACAGTTTACTTTATTGAAAACAGAAGATTGTTCCAATATTCTCTCTTGAGACATCAACTAAAACATTTAGAAAGTAAGGCTGTTTGAAGTTTGTGGTAAACTTGACAACTCTAGAAGTGCCCTCTTGACTTTGAACAAATTTCATCAACAGGAACATAGTGTTGGTACCACACATGACAACAGGGAGGTTACCAAATTTGCTGATATCATTTTTCTAGCCTGCAAGCCCTACCAGATTCAAGATGTTGCCAAAGAGATTTCAGCTGATTTGTCCACAGAGCGACATTTAGTGGTATCCTGTGCTGCAGGGTTACCCATGATAAACCTTGAAAGCGTAAGCATTTTAAATCTGATACGTTTAGCACATACATATTCATGAAATGTGTGTCATTTTTGTCTTTTTCCCAGACAATTCAAGTATCTCCTACTTATCCTAATTTCTCCAATTGAACTTTCCTCCTACAGTACTGGCTCTACTTTTTACTGTAAAATCCTACTTTATCACACATTTTGATTACTTTATCTTACTTTTGGACTATAAGAAATGTGTAAAATTGCATACTAAAATTATTTCAAATATGTCTTAAAGAGTCATTATGATTCTGTCAAGTTTAGTGATCAGCAAAGAATGAAACCCTATACACACATTCTACCATTGTCCTTCCCTATTTGGTCTGTAACATCCTACTTTCATCCTCTTTCATTGAGAATTGTGATCCCTAATTCTTTTATCCTGATTGTTCACCTCGGACCCTTCAATGCATTTTTGATTTCTTGCCAAAGGCCGCCAATCATAATAGCATGTGTATGTGTGTGTGGATGTGGGTTTGTAAAGGGCATGTACTGGGGATACACACAAGAAAACATGCCTGTTACCTGGGGTAATGCCGAAACATTTCTAATTCCACCTGGAAAGGCTATTTTGGACTGCTAAGAGCACACCCTTAACTTTATAGGGCAGTTGGCAGTGGCGGATTTAGACGGGGGCGCACCCGGCGCGCGCCCCCCTAAGATTTTCCAAGGTTTGTTTTTTTACCTTCGTAGAACGGATCATTTCGCCTACTTGATTCTTCATCATGTTGTATTGTCTAATAATTGCTACAAAATAATAGCAGTTTAAAAGTATACAGTTTCAAGTTTTCCGATGGAATGGCAACAAGGTGACATCGAAGATCTCGACCGTATCTTGCAACTTATAGGGCATGGAAAGGGCCATTTCCTGCAATCTGGGAGGCTCATTTTGCAAAATTTCACTCTTACGCTACGCGCGAACCAATGATCGCTTAGGCTTATAGATACTGGGAAAGTCGAACTCCAAACTGGTCATTTGTCAAATAGGCGTACAAGGCAGGGGCAGAGGGCAGACTGTCCCCAAATTTCCACAAGATCTTAATTTCTGGCATAGGTTTGCACAGCCATTTGAGTCTTAAAAAATCTAGCATGTTTTAATTCCACTCAAAATTCCTATCGTGCCAGAATTCTTCCAAAGATTTGCCAGAAAAATTAAAAAGCGTCAAAAAAACTTTTATTCCTCAGCCTCTTTTTATAGTCTTGCGCAACACTTTGCCCGAAAAGTCCGAATCTCCCAATTCTTTGAAACATTTGCCCGAAACATAAAAAAAGCATCATAGTCAAAGTAAAAATTTCATGACGAAACGAAAAGAACACAAAAATTCGCGACACATCCGGGTCGTTATGGAAAAACAATTTTCCTCAGTCTCACTTCATAGTCCCGTGCAAACTAAACCTTGCCCCAAATGGTAGAATATTCCCTCAAAAGTTGTAAAAAAGTTCTGGGATGTTTTCAATTGCTAGATTACACTGACAGACGGGAGGGTATATAGGTGTATACAAAGCCCAAAATTTTGCCCAAAGAAATTAATCAAAGACCATTTTTGACGTGTCATATTTCTTTATGATAATACTACCAGTAGTCATCATAAGGCGAAGATTCGGTTTAGTCGGGACGTATTCGGGCAGCTATGTGTGGTCACGATTTTGCATTTTTCAATGTGAGCCACCGTCAATTGTGCAAAACTTGCTACTTATAGGCTGCAGTGCTTTTAACCCCAAATCGGGCAACGGTAAAAGTATCTTTTTTTTTCAATTTCACATATGAATTTAGTGTGAGAAAATATTCCCATAAGTCCGCCTGAAAATTCTTCAAAGCCATCTTGGAATGTGACATACCTGTATTTCTCAGAAGGTGTTAGTAGTAAACTCAGTAGCGTGCGCACGGGGGCCGGGGGGGGGGGGGGGCCCCGGGGGGGCCATGGGCCCCACCTCTATAAGTTGTCGGAGGAAAATCAACTGGTCGGGGGAAATCGGGAGCAGTCTGACATACTCTGGCGGAGCAACAGGCGCACTCTCCCATGTGTGTTTTAATATGCTTCAAAATGTTTCAAATATAGCACCATTTTGCATCTCAGCTCTCTTTCTTAGGCAAAAGTTTCTAGACCCCTCCCCAGGACAGCAAAGAATCAAACCTTGCGCACCTCTGTTAAAACTTGTTTTACCTTCCAAAGGTTTACCACTAAATAAATAGCAGTTCTGAAAAAAAACGGTAAATCATCTATTGATCTATAATTTGAGGAGTATGATTTTTTAATTAATCATCTATTATAAGCCAAGGAGGAGGGGTGAAGGGGACAGTCCCACCTTATTTCTAGTATTCTATGTTTATTTTTTTACAATATTGCTAGTGTTTCCCCAAATTTATATGCGGTAAATAGGCATGGGAAGTGCCATTTCCAGCTATCTGGGAGGCATTTTGAGCCAAAATTTCCTTTCGCTCCGCGCCAAACGAAGGTGGCGCGGAGCGCTGAGAGTCTGTCTATTGGCTACGTCTCTCCCTCTCCTCAAATTCCTGAGCACGCCACTGAGTAAATTCATCTATAGTTGGGAGTTCGGGCAGCAATATAGACAGTGGCATAAATTCAGTGGACCTTCAGTTCGGACAAGTGTCGTAAAGGATACGCAGTCATAAGCATGTTTTCAATTCCGTTGTATGGTTTTTTTTTGTCCCGGAAAGGTACAAGACCATTTCATCCAGTGGTAGTGGTACATGTTTTCACTGCCCTAGCCAGCAGGGGGCAGAATGCACGCACAGAAATTTTAGGGACGTGGTCGACGATGTTGAAAAAATGAAGGGGATCAAAAATAAAATGGCGAGAGGAGGGACGGATGGGATGTTGTTCGGGTGGAAGGGTGAAGGTTAGAGGCCTAGAGCTAGAGGGAGGGTAATTGGGAAATATTTCCTTCACAACTGTGATCTTTTTATGATATTGAAAACTATGACGAAACAGATTAACAGAACAATGTAGGCGTCCACATCGTATTTCGTTTTTCGTAAAAATTATGAATAATATTATTCATTGATAGAATGAAAATCAAGACATTTTCAGCACATGGATATAGTGTGAAAAGAAGCAAAATATAGCACGATTTTTTAAGCCCTTCGGGACAGCAAAAAAAAATTCAAAAGGAAAGGGGACACTCCATGACTGCGGTCAAGAACGGGAACTATGAATAGACTTTGCCCCTGCATTTTATTTGGTGATTTTCTAATCATTTTGCAATTTTCTCATTTTTAATTGAAGGGAAAATTTTTTTGCAAACGAAAGCTCAAAATATCGATTGCTTAGACTCTACTTACAAGCCTGGAAAATGCCATTTCCGGCTATCTGAGGGGTCGCGATTTTTCAAAATTTTCTGTACGCTCCGCGCCAACCGATGGTGGCGCTCCGCTTAGATAGTCGTTCGGGCAGATGCTTGGCCGTCAGCGCGCCCCCCCTAACAAAAATCCTAGATCCGCCCCTGGTTGGAACACTTTCTGTGCTTGAGGTTGAAAGGTTTATTTACGTGTGTTTAGTGTGTAATTATCGCGTCAGTCTATTTTTATATTTACAAGAAATTTGTCTTCCCCAGTAACATGAGAGGAAGGCAGATTCATATGTATCCCTGGTTCCCTTTTTAAAAGGTTTGGAAAGCTCATGGGTTCGCCGCCACTTTGGTGATACCAGTAATGGGTACTGGAAAATATTTTTTTATTATCTTCTTCAGTTTTATGGAAAATCATTTTTGTTTAAATGTAAATGTAAGAGCGAGGACATTTGGAATGTTGAAAATGTTATTATTGGTAATATACATACTTCCTGGCCTGACAGTTTTCTTTGAACTGACTGGAAACTTCAGTTATCAATATATCTGGAATACTAGCTTTAATTATACAAATTAACAAAAAATTGTTTATAATGAAATACTTTTCTCAAAAGGCATTGTCAGAGTCTAGGACTTATTTGCTGTGAATGGTATTCCTCTTAGCTATTCCATTTTAAATCAAAATATGATCTGAATAGCAGCTACGTCACTTTGTACTAGGGGCTTATCAAGGATATCCCTGCATTCTGGAGACAAGCTGGCATGGGTGATGTTCATTCACATAATATTGAGTCATACTTTAATCAGATTGTAAATTCACTTTCTGTTTCATGTAAGAGCTACAGTATTCCTCTAGAAAAAATAATTGTACGCTCAACAGATTTTGATAAGTGGAAGAATTCTGTTGATGTTCTTGATGATGATTCTCAGCTTTTAAAGGCCAAAATAAAATACTTCTAGTACATTGAATTTTTAGAACTCACCAGTATCTCAGTAAAATTAATTGTTGATTCACCCAACTGCTCTTTCTGCCATATTCAGGAAGATTCTATTAAGTAGTTATTTGGGAATGAGGGTTCTCAGCTTCTTTTTTATAGGATGTTGAAAACATTTCAGGATTTCAGGATAATGCTTGATATTGGCTTCTATGCATGCATCATTTTCATCAGTTCTATAACATGCTCGCTGTTTAAAGTCCCTGAAGGTTTCAACTGTGAGATTCCTAATGGTAGCAGCTGTTTGCATTGTTATGTTTTTAAACAGGACTTTACCAATATTAGGAATCCTGCCTTCTATATTCCTCTAGCATTTGAGTATGCAGCAGAATGTTTTGTGATGCAGAGGTTATACTAAAGACTTTTTTTATGTTGTGATCGTAACTGGACTGGGGCAAATCCTCTGAATGTCAGACAGGGTTACGAATCGACCCTTGAAACGCAACTGAGCATGTTAACAATTTGGAGCACTGCAAGTTATCACCACTTTAAAGTGGTCGTAGGAGAGTGATGCTTGTGCAGAATGGTATCTATCCCCAGCTGGATAACAAGAAGCTTCATCAGAGATGTTTGTCTGTGTCCCCAGTATGAAGTTTGATGTTCCTAGGTAGTAGCTCACACTCTGCAGACTTATACATGTTAGTGAGAATCTCAGCGTTAGCAACTGATTGCATTGTAATGCTTGTAACAGATATTTTGCCAGAAGTAAGAAGCTTCTCTGCCATTATCTGCAGGTAATTACAAAAAGTGTAATGTGTTTGGGAAAACATAAGGAGACATGGTAGGTGGGTGCATGAAGCAGACTGCTTTTAGGTTGTGACTGTAGATGAGCACTGTTACTTCTCCACTTGGGTGTGAGAATGTTTACACACATTTTAACAGTGGATATAATGTTAGTTATCGATGGTTGGCTAGCTGCATGCTAAGAAGAATGACAAATTTTTTGTGTTTCCCCAGTGTGCAGCTTGAAGTAATTAGTAACAAGGACTCATGCAGGCCTACATGGCAGTAATTTTCTCAATGTTTGCAACTGATTGGGTTGTAGTGCTTTTTGATGGGATAAACCAATAGTAGGATGCTTACTTACCTGACACAGTTTCCTGGTATATTTGAAAGTGGTAGTGTATGTTTAGGGATGGAATGGGGTGCGGCACAAAACTGACATACCTTGTCTATTTTGTGACTGTAGATGGACTGCTAGCAGTTCATTCAGAGGCTTTTAAATATCAGGAATATTTAACTCTTTTTACCACACCCACTTCGCCAGTGTGGGGCAGTGTTGTGTTACTTACAGTTACCCCACTTGGGTGTCAAAGGTTGTACATATAATTTTCCACAGTAGATACAATGTTACTTATCCTCAGTTGGCTGCCAAGAAGAATGACAGATTTTTGTGTGTATCTCCAGTGTGCAGCTTGATGTTTACTCTAACATGCACGCTTATCCCCACTGTGGTGTAAAAGGGTGTACACACTTTTTGATTCCTTGCCAAAGGCCGAAGGAGTGCAATGGTGATGTCATGTGTGTGCGCATTGACAATTGAGGTAGTGTTATGTTATGCACTCGTTTGCAGTGTACATGTGTAACGCGTCCACGGTGCCTGTGGAAAATCACACCCATACTTACAATTAGATTGATTTATGTCAATTGAAAACATTGTGAGTGCCCCTATTCTTGCTGTAACAATTAAAGCACATCATTTTCTGCTAGTATACATACTACAAGATTTATCAACAGATGTCTACAGTTGAATGGTAAAATGAGGTGATTACAAGTATGTGGGGGGGGGGGGGTGTATAGTATATTTATGATGCTTAGCTGGTAATCACAATGCCTAAAGATAGGAATGATGGTAACTACATAATCTTGTATGGATTTATCAAATTAAGGGAAAGAACCCTGTTGTTTTTGGTGGAGGTCAGAGGTCATGTGAGGTCACCAGGGGGCTAAACCAAAAAAACTTAAACACATCTCAGGATAAGAATGTAGATGCTTGTTATACTTTAATAGTGTATAAAGTTACCGTATTGAGAGGAAGAACTCTAATATTGTTGGAAGAGATCAGAGGTAATGTGAGGTCACCAGAGGTCAAAAACCAAATGTTGTAAACATGACATTGCAAAGTAGGAAGCAGGGATACTTTCTGTTCATGCCAGCCGTGTGGATTGCTGCTTTATAGTCAGCAGATGAATCCTATTGTTTACGGCAGAGGTCAAAATTTTGAGTTTTGCATTTGTCTACAGTAGGAGGTGCTCAAATGGTGTCAAGTTGAAATGCAGGAAAGAAGCACTTAAGAAATATTTTCAGAGACAATGAGTCATTAATTCTTTTGTGTTTCTGGTTTAGAAATTGGAGCTTGTACATTGTTTATGGATTCATTTAGATATTTGTCAGAGATTGACAAGATACCTGTATTATCAGATGATAGTTTTGTTCAGGAATATGAGGTCAGTAGTTATATACAGATCTCTAAAATTTATTTTTTATTTAAAGTAATGAAGGAGCCAGGTGTTGTATGGAAAAAGTGTGATGATTATATCCCTCACTGCCTGTATGCCATCACACTTGCTTTCAGTACATGCACCATCATTCACTGAGCCATTGTGCCAGTATCAATGAAGCTAAATATTTTGAAAGTGTTCATATTGTCCAATGGTGTAATAGAACAATGGGTAAATAGCAAAGGCTTTTAATAAACACCATTATAATATGTGTTTGGTCCTCTAAATTGGTTGGTCTGAAATTTCTACCTGCCTTCCCACATTTAGGGGCTTATTCCCATTCTGAAGGTAACCCAAACACAGCAGATCACAAGCAGTGAAGTGTGATGGGCATATATTATGAGGAATGTTTTCTTTTTTGCACAAAGGTGGGTGACCCTAAACAAATTCCCACGGGACCAAAATTTTGGTCAAGGTCCATGCAGGGTTTGGGAACCACTGCTATTGCACTCAACACTGGTACTATTTTTTCATTAAATATATTACACAGTCTCTAAGCATTGTTTTGATATCGTCACTTATTCCTATTCCCACACGTACGTTTCAAGAAGTCATTTAAACATCAAAATCCTTCAGTGTATGTTGCGGGGTGACAATGAGAATATACGAAAAACCTTGAGATTCGAAAATGAAGGATTATCAAAATTCAACTTAGAACCAACAATTTGGCTCGATCTTAGCATGCGTTGTGTACGTTCGGCACACGTACCTGAGGCCGAAGTTCAAAACTTTCGGGGATGCAGAATTCAAAACTGACCACATGAAATGAGAAATGCGAAGAAGTTTTTGAAAAGCGAGAATGCTCTTGAATATTTATCAACGAGAATTCGCAAGACCATTTGTGCAGTTCCCAAGAGCTTGGGAAAAATCCCAAAGCACCACGTTGGCTTGGAACAACGTTATTTTCAGGACCAAATGCGGATTAATATTAATTTGTAATAGTTGAATTTGACTTTTCTTTTGATCATGGTGTGTGTCACTGTGTGGCCCCATGTTTGTTGAAATTTTATCTGTATTCGTAAATGTGAGAATTTCTACCAGTAGTGGTATATAGTACGCTTACTGTTTTGGAGTAATTACGTTTTCTATAATAAATCTACTTTTTCCAGCGCAAACATATTAGGTTGTGAGGCCTTCCACTTTCAAGGGAACTTTCTCCGCTTCCGGGAAATTATTTTTTCCTGATATTGAAGAAATTTCGGGGTATTGAAAAGGACAGAGGGAATTTTTGAGGGTAACTAGGAAACTTTTCGGAATTTGATGGCCTAAAAAACTGTTTTAGAGAGGATGCAGATTTGATAATGTCTGTAATATTGATGCAAAATGATGTTTCCAAAACTCTTGAACGACAGACGAGTACGAAATCGTAACAATATTTGTATCAGAGTTTAGGAAATTAGGTTTTGAATGTGGAAAGATTGAAATATTTGTGATTTCGAGAATCTGGATTTTCCCTGCGTAGCAAACCCATAAACTTGAAATCCATTGAGTCTGTTGAGTGCAAAGTTTAATTATGAAACATTCCTTGATCAGACAAGTAGATGATCAGGGTTGGCAGTAATGCCAATATTGTAGCGCGCATGCGCACTACAATAATTAAGACACTTCTGTGTTGTTGCAGGGAGTGTAACGGGACGTTATGAGATCTTACGTCTTACAAATCGTGTGATAAATATGAACGATTCTGCAGCATTACTCAGTTTGCATTAATCGTTTCACGTAGCGCAATGAAATATATTTGTATAGTCGCAGGAAGCTGCTTTCAGCTGGAGGAGTTCAAACGTTGTTTCGGACCACCGTTCTACTACTGGAGGAGGGGTGCCCTTTTCCTTTGGAAAATTTTTGAATATTTGAGGGTCCTAGATACAACTTGGTGCAATATTTGGGAAAGCTTAAGGAGAATAAAGGCAATTTTTTTACAGTTTTACAGAGGGAACAAATAAGTGGTTTTCGTTCTTGATGTGAAGGGGGCTGGGGGAGGAAGCATACTTCCGCCCCACCACTGTTTCGGCCGGGGGCCGGGGAGCCTAACCCCCCCTAGCCCTAGCCTGTCTGGTGGTGGAATTGTACCCTTTCAACTCTGACTTGAAGCTCAGTTTGTTGATAATTGCCCACAAGGTTTCAACGGTAAAACCGCTATCTGCAGGAATAATGGGTTTGCCGAACTCCAGTTAGGCTACGGCCTTCGCTTGCCTAACTTCTTTGAGCCGAATTGCACTAACCGCTCAACACTAGTACAGTCTGGTGACCTCTACAAGTTGGTAAGGCAGGGATGTAGGCCGATAAACACGCAATTCGAAACATTTTCATGATATTTGTCAAATGTTAATTATGAATAATTTTGCCTTCAGTTGAGAATTAGTTTGAGTAAACATTCACGTTATCTGTAAGCAGCTTTAATGTGTGGGTGGTGATACGTAAGTAACATACAATATCAAAGAATATGTTGCATTATAGTAAGTATGTTTTAAGAGCATCAGGAAAACATTTTAATTGTTTCAAATAATGTTTTGATATTGTTTTAAAAATGTCATACTGCGTTATCAATAACCAAAAACGAAATATTTCTCCATATAGCAGACACACTAGTGTTGGAAAACTTGGCTAGTAGGCCTATGTTGCAATGGCACTAGGACTGGAAATATTGTCCAACTAATGTAAAGTTGTTTTGAATATCAATTTTAATTTGCTTTAAACGTTTGTTCAAAATAGATATTATTTTTAAGCATTTTAAAGATGTTAATAAAACATTTTATTATTTGGTATGATATTATTTTATATTCTAATGTGACATCTGTAAAATGTCTTGAAGAATGTTCTTTGAAATTCCCGGATGAATTAAGAATGTTATCATGAAGACGCTTTTATGTCTGTCAGAAACTGTTTTATGAAAAAAAAAATTTTGTTAACATTCAGGGAACATTTTTAAAGACGGATGTTCAAAGCATTAAATATAATGATATTGATGTACTTTAGCTCGGTAGTTTTAATGAGAAATGCAGGTTTAGTTTATATTACTCATTGCAGTATAATACACTTTACAACAGAACATTTTTAAAACATCGAGAAAACTATTTAGATTCTGATAAAGCATTATCCCATTGATGTTAAATGCGTTTGTGGTATAAGTCTACATGTATATATAATACCAGTAGTTAGTACCTGTATAAAAATCCTATTAATTTGGACATTGAAACTACATATGTAAAAATAGATGGTGTTGTTCCTTTTTGTGATATTTATGCGTTTTCTTATGTTTCGACGTTGTATTGATATTTTCGCACTATTACAGCAAATGTTATATAAAAATATTTCTAAAATTTCGACAAAGCGTTAGATTCTAAGACGAAACATTATCATGAAAATAGTAAAAGGTAATACGTTTAGCCTGTTGCCCTTAGTTATAGTTTGAATGCACGTATATGTAATCTGTAGGCAACCTTAACTTATGGCGATCGCTGGTTTGGCATCTTTATGGTGGTGATATGTGAATAACATTTTTTCAATATCAAAGAATTTGTTGGATTAAATATGTTTTAAGAGAATCGGGTAAACATTTTTATTTTTTCAAATCATCTTTCAATATTGTTTTAATAGCGTCATTGCGTTATCAATAAGCGCCCGCCTAATATTTTTCCATTTAGCAGCTTCACTTGTTGGAACGGGTTTCTGTGTTGAATATGAGAATATGGTCTAAACTTGAGGTTCTTTTGAATATCAATTTCTATTTTAAAAAAAAATTGCTTAAAACGTTTGTTAAATATGAAAATAAATGTTACTTCATAGCATTTTAAGACTATTAGTAGAGCATTTTAATATTATGGTATAACATCTATATAATGTCTTAGAGAATGTACTTCTTTGAAAATTCCACAATGAATTTAGAACGTTATCACGAAGACGCTTTGCTCTTGCTGGAAACTGTTTTATAAAAAGCGTTTCGTAAACGTTCACAGAACTTATTTTGAAGTCGAATGTTCAAGGCATTTTAATGATATTGATGTAGTTCTTCACCTCAATAGTTTCAATGAGAAATCCATGTTCAGTCATATTTGTCATCGCAATAGAATAAGGTCTACATGAAACATTTTTAAAACATCAAAAAAAAAAAAACGATTCTGATCTTGATAAAAAATTATCCCATTGTTGTTAAATGCTTTTGTGGTATGTTAAAATGTAATAACTAAAGTTAATTTAGCTTGTTAATTGCCCTCAGTTGAGTAACAGTTTCAGTACACGTATACTGTATGAATTAAATCTGTAGGCAGCTTTTACTTGAGGCTATCGGTGATAGGTTTGACGTCATTATGTCACATCAACAGGTGGTTAGAGACTATATCTGAATAACATTTTTTTCAATATCAAGAATACTTTGGATAAGATATTTTTAAGAGCATAAGGAAAACATTTTCATTCTTTAAATTTTCTTTTAATATTGCTTTAATGACGTCATTGCGTTATCAATATTAAACAAAGAAGAATCATTTCTCAATGTACCAGCTACACTCAATGGCTGGGTGACTTACAATGACAAGAGATTGTTGTTCAAATTTGAAGTTCTTCAGTTTTGAATATTTTGGTTTCTAATCAATTGACCTAAAACAAGTGTTAAATATTTTTAGAAAATGTTAATAGAAATCATTTAAAAATATTAGTAAAACGTTTCATTATCTTGATATGACATTTTTGAAATTTCATGAAAACGTTTTTATGAAATATGATTCTTTAAAAACTCCACGATGACTTTAGAATGTTATAAAAACATTTGTTTCTGCTTGGAACTGTTTTATGAAAAACATTTTGTAAACGTTCACCAAACATGCTACGGAAATATAATGATTCTGAATTTCTGATATCGAAGGAATCTGTTTGGGCAATTGTTGCAACAATAGAAATGAATATCTTTAATCATAAGGAGTTTATTCTCACTATATAATAAATGAGTTGAATAACGCCAAGGTTTACCTGTAAGCACTTTGAGTAACTTATTCTGAAGGATCTGAAGTGGTCTTAGGACAGACTGTGTAGCTGTACCGTAAATCTCTATTGCGTATCTTAACTTAGAATAAATAAACGAGTAATGAATCTGTAAAGCGATGGATACTGGAAGAAAGTTTCTTAAGTGGTAGAATATACCAACATATTTTACCAAAGTGTTACAAAGATCAGTGATATGAGCTTCCCAGGACAGTCTATCGTCTATTATTAAACCTAAGTACTTAATACTAGAGGATTTGATGATAGTTGTACCATTAAATACGATTTCATTACAACAAGAATGGGCTTTAGCAGAGGCATGAAAAATATTAAAATTAGTTTTACCAAGATGTAAGGTGAGCTTGTTGGAGTCAAACCATTCTTTAAGCAGGCTCAGAGTACAAATTCCCTTCTGAGCTAGAGTATTACAATCCTTATCATACAAAAAGACACTAGTATCGTCGGCGAACAGACGAACTGAAATATTCGGAACAGCTTTACTTAAATCATTAACATAAATTAAAAACAATAGAGGCCCTAAAACGGATCCTTGCGGAACGCCCGTTTCGACGGGCAGTGAATGGGAGTATACGTTATTAACAAAAACTCGTTGCTTCCTGTTTAGTAAATAAGTTGACAATAGTTTATGCGGGGTACCACGAATACCATAGTAACGAAGCTTGCTTAGCAAAATAGTATTGTTACAGTGGCCCGTCCGCCATGGGTTCCAGAACTACAAACCACAATAAAAAATGGAGAGGAGGCTTCCTTCGAAGTAGTTCCAGTATAATTTAAATTAAAACCTGTGCTTTCAGGTAACAAAAACAACGGTGAAGCAATTGAGAATTCAGGAAGGGGAAAATAATATAAATGAATTACTCACGAAAGACTCTTCCTGGTACAAAAATTATCAAAGTCCAAAGAATAATATCCAATTATACAACGGGACCGAGAAGACCGAGACCCTCACACCTTGGCAGCCAGGACAGCTCTAACTACACATAAGAAATCAAGAACCCATCCCCTAAACCAACACAAAAGATAAATTGCTGCCCAGCTAGCCAGGTGTAACTATCAATGGGTCTACATTACTAACTTACTTAAGGCAGAGCAGTGTAATGGAATGAAGTAATGAAATGAATTGGAATGGTTTTGTTAGTCAATGGATGAAAATGCAAGGGTTAGTGTTGGGCCCTGGATGAAAAGGTGAAGATGGATGAGAATGTATGACAGGTGAAATGGATTGTTAGTAACACTGCCCCCTTCCTCAAAAACTCGACCCCGAGTCCTTTTAACATTAAAATATAGGCTTCAAACTCATAACATATTTTTAGGGGTAGGCAGTAGGAGGCACATTTGCAATACACAATATATACATTATTTACACACAACGCACCATTTGTAAGAAAAGTCCATTTCATATATGTCTCCACAATCCACTGAAACAGCAATCAAAATTTGTACTGCTCACATATAACATAAAAGAGTCATAACTAGTTCATATCTGAAAAGGGTAAATGTTCAGAGGTTGTCCAAACTATAGGGTATAATATCCTAGCTTTACTATCCGGCACTCCGACCATGTAGACAGCGTTGATAGATGGCTACGAAGAATAAGGTCGAGTAGTTCACGCATGTCACACTTCCTGCACAACAGGCATTCTGTACCACTTGTAAAGTTTACCCACTAATACATATCGTAGTCTTTTGTCCATGCAGGCATACGTCTAATTCGCCTCTGAGGCACTGCATCGGGGTCTGCAGAAGTGGAAAGAGGTAAATGTTCCTGATCATAGTCTAGTTCGACTTCTTCTGCATTGCCGAATGGCATATCAAAAGTTTCCCCTGAAGCTACCTGTGGCGGAGCGGAATAACATGGCTTAAGTCTATCAAAGTGTACCAGAAATTTTTTTCCATTGTCCAGTCTCTTTATTTGATAAACAGCATCTGAGACCCGCTTCGAAATTTTGCATGGTCCTTGCCAAAACTGTTGCAGTTTAGGACTTAGCCCCCTTTTCCTAGCTGGAACATATAGCCAAACATTGTCACCTTCGGCGTAAGGCTGCCCCTACTTTTTCATATCATACAGCTTCTTTTGTCTACGTTGAACATCTCCCAAGTGCTCTCGAACAGTCTGAAAAGATTTCTCAAAACAATTCTGTAATTTTTTTGCATAACTGTCTGAATCATACTCATCTTGTTCCGGTGTCGGACATAACAGATTCAATGGTAAGTTCACTTCCCGACCAAACATTAAGAAATTTGGGCTGTACTTGGTACTTTCTTGCATACTTGATCTGTAAGCAGACATGACCATAGGAAGGTACTCATCCCAGTCATTTTGTTCCTCTTTCACGTACATACTTAGCATTGTGGCTAAAGTTCTGTTCAAACGTTCAACGAGGCCATCCGACTGGGGATGATATGCAGTTGTTTTTGTTTTATTAATGTCCAACAATTTACATACTTCTTGGAACAGGCCACTCTCGAAGTTGCGCCCCTGGTCACTATGGATTGAGTATTGCACACAAAAACGTCAAAAGAATTATTTCACTAGAAAATCAGCAAAAGTAACAGCCTCTTGATTCGGGAGGGCGTAGGCCTCAGCCATTTAGTAAAAAATCAGTTACAACTAGAACGAATTTGTTCCCTCTCTTAGACATTGGCAGAGGTCCCATAATATCAATTGCCACTCTTTCCATAGGAAAGCCCACATAATTAAAATTTGCCAAAGCGGCCCTGGGTCTACGAGTGGGTGATTTACGTTTCGCACACTTCGTGCATTGCCGTACCCATAGACCAATGTCCTCTCTATAGCCAATCCAAAAATATTGTTGTTGTACCTTGGCAAATGTACGGACTCGCCCTAGGTGTCCGCCAGTTACTGAACTATGGGCTTTGAGAAACACTTCCTGCCTCATGGCCTTAGGTACTACTATTTGTCTAAATTTTACACCCTGGTTCGGGTTGTCATGATAAAACTCCCGAGATAAAACACCATTTACAAGCTTTAACTGATCCCACAAGAACCAATAAGCCTTTGTTTCCCTACTAAAGGCAGACACATCATGATTACTTGGCCGTAGCCCTTCTTCTAGCCACTGGATTACAGGTTTCAAATGCTGATCGGCTTTTTGGGCAGCTAATAAGTCCCCTTTATCCCCAGCTAAGACCACTGGGGCACAAACCTCCCTGCCCCTCTGCAGCTCCTCAGTCTGGACCATTTCTTCCTTAACAAGTGGCATACGGGAGAGGGCATCAGCATTTCCATGTTGGGTACCAGCTCTGTGGACGATTTCAAAATCGTACTCACTCAAGAATTCTAACCAACGGGCCACTTGACCCTCGGGCTCCTTAAATTGAAACAACCAACCTCAAAGAATTGTGGTCCGTTCTGAGAACAAACTTCCTGCCCAACAGGTAATGTCTAAACTGTTTTACAAATTTGACTACTGCAAGAAGTTCTTTTCTAGTAGTAACTGTATTTGACTTCAGATTTGTGAGTTTCTTACTTGCATAGGCAATAACATGTTTCTTTGCCATCAGCCCCAACCTGAGACAGTACGGCCCCAATTGCACCATTACTGGCATCTGTATCCAGTACAAATTGTTGAGAAAAGTCTGGATAGGCCAAAATAGGGCTACTAGTCAAAGCCGCTTTGAGATCTCTAAAAGCTTTACTATGCTCCTCAGTCCACCTAAATCCAACTTCCTTTTGCGTTAAATGATGTAGGGGAGCAGCTGTTTGCCCAAAATTCTTGACAAATTTCCTATAGTAACTACACAAACCCAGAAATTTCCTCACCTCCGTGACATTACTTGGAGTGAGCCAATTCTCAATAACCTCTACCTTCTCAGGATCTGTACATATACCTTCACTTGACACGACATGCCCGAGGTACTTTTTCTTTTGAATAGAGAACACTTGGTGGGTTTGAGCTTTAGGTTTGCCCCTTGCAACCGATCAAAGACTTGTTGCAACTTTTCGAGGTGCGAGTCGAATGACTCGCTAAACACTATAATGTCATCTAAGTACACCAAGCAAGTCTCCCAGTGAAGGCCAGCCAGAACATTATCCATTAATCTTTCAAAGGTTGCAGGTGCCCCGTTAACCCAAAGGGAAGAACTTTGTATTCAAAAAGCTGTCTCCCAGTTGTAAATGCAGTTTTAGGGCGATCTTCGGGGGCTACTTCTACCTGCCAGTATCCACTGGCTAGGTCTAAGGTAGAGAACCACTTACTACCTCCTAATGCCTCAAGGCTTTCCTCAATCCTAGGCAGGGGGTATGAATCTTTCCTAGTTACCTCATTAAGTTTCCGATAGTCTGTGCAGAAACGGGTGGAGCCATCTTTTTTCCGCACGAGCACTATTGGGCTAGACCAGGGGCTAATAGAAGGAGTAATAATGTCAGCATTTAACATTTCTTGAACTTTATTTTCTACCTCAGCCCGCTGAGCCACAGGGAATCGTCTAGCATGTTGCTTAATGGGGGCTGCATCCCCTGTCTCAATATGGTGGAAAACCCTATTCGTCCTTCCCAGCTCCCCCTCAAGGGAGAACACATCCCTGTTCCTTTCCAAAAATTGCCACACCCTTTCCTTCTCACTGTCATCCAAATCTTTGGTACTATGATTAAAAAGCTCACCAATGGGGGAATGGTGTTCTCCATTCGTCCCTCCATTACAGTTCCCAACTTCAACCTCTTCCGAAGGGTGAAGAAGCCCCAAACCTGTCCCTTCGTATACCGTTACAGGCTCCTGCTGTAAGTTCATTACCCGCACAGGTACTTTAGCATTAGTTTTCACTTTAACAAACGTATGAGCAACTAATAAACCCAAGTCTTTTTCTTGGAACTTGGTTGAAACTTCTATGACCCCCTCTTTCATATCCGGACAGGGAACATGGATCTTCCCCGGCAAAATCATTTCACTTCCGGGGGGAATGGTAACAGTTTCAGCTAGAGTTACTTTACAACATTTGGTCATTGCTAATTGGTCCTCATGTAATAATTTCACATACTCACTACCAAATTGAAGATATCCATTATGGAGGTCGAGTATTCCCCCATGACCTTTAAGAAAATCGATACCCAGAATCCCAGAATTTACAATATTTGCTACATAAATGGTGTGTTTTGTCCTAACCTTCCCCAAGGCCAAGTTTACTACCCCTTTTCCTTGCACCTTGAGGGGTTCACCCCCAGCTCCTACAAGAGGAAGATTACATGGTTCTAGTGACCTCCTGACTGAGTCAGGCAACAATTGCCATACATCGGCATGCAACAATGTAAACTTAGATCCAGTATCGATCAAAAATTTTACATCAACTCCATTTACTCGCCCATAAGCAAAAATGGTTTGGCCAACAGCCTGAGCCTTGTTTTCGATACCACCCTCGAGTTGGTCATCGGCTCCATGAACAACTCTTCTTAGTTTAACGGTCCCTCGTGGGGGTAATAAGGTTGAAATGAGGGTGGTCCCCCATATTTGCCATACCCTTGTGGGCAATTCCTCCTAAAATGACCTAAACTCACCGCAACTCCAGCAACCCGCCCACGTACGTGGGAACCTTGTACTTCAACCTTATTCTGCATTAACTGTTGGACATTATCATTCAGTTGTGACACTTGCGTAGCTAAATCATTAAGCATTTGTTGCATATGGCTAGTTTCACCTGTTGAAGCTACTAAATTTGGGCCTTTTCTGGAGGCTTCTAATTGCATAATTGCTTCCTCCTCCATTGCAACCTTTAGTGCTGCCTCTAATGACGTGGGTTTACGTCTCCTTACAACCGTACGCTGCACGGCATTATCTAAAGCTTCAATGAAGTAGTCACTACCCAATTCATTCTTTACTTCTGGCGGCATATCGGGATATGCAGCATTAATTAACCTTCTAATATCAGCAGCTAGCTCAACGAGCGGTTCACCCTGCTTTCGCTTACGAATTCGGAGGCGAGCACGGTACAAATCTTTCTGCCCATGTGAACCAAATCGTACTTGAAATAAGTTACAAACCTTCTGATAATCTGTCTTAGCAGAGTCCGGCATATCCCTATAGAATTGCACAGCCTCCCCTTGCAACTGCACAAGGAAAAACTGTAATTTCTCTTGTTCCTTCCATCCATTAACATCACTACACAATTCAAAATGAACTTTGTAATCCTCAAAATTACTCTTGCCATCATAATCTTTAGGCTTAACTACTGGCCTCCTACTGCCTTGACCCCTATCTAAATCACTATCCTTATCCAAGGAATCAAAATTACTCACCCTTGTGCTGGTGAGGAGAGCTGCCCCGTCTTCCTCTTGCCCACCAGGTGTGAGGGCCGGCGAATTAAAAATTGACCCTTCCCGAATTCTCATGCTTCTCTTTTGTATTTCCTTTTCTAACCTCCTTATCTCACTTTTTAATTTTTTTGCAGGACTGCATTCTAATGACCTCTTACTGCAATTACAATAATGATAGAACCCTGGATCGAACACTCACAAAATAAAATCCACCAGCAAATAGGATACTACACCCCGTCTGTACTACCAAAATTTGTTACAGTGGCCCGTCCGCCATGGGTTCCAGAACTACAAACCACAATAAAAAAAGGAGAGGAGGCTTCCTTCGAAGTAGTTCCAGTATAATTTAAATTAAAACCTGTGCTTTCAGGTAACAAAAAACAACGGTGAAGCAATTGAGAATTCAGGAAGGGGAAAATAATATAAATGAATTACTCACGAAAGACTCTTCCTGGTACAAAAATTATCAAAGTCCAAAGAATAATATCCAATTATACAACGGGACCGAGAAGACCGAGACCCTCACACCTTGGCAGCCAGGACAGCTCTAACTACACATAAGAAATCAAGAACCCATCCCCTAAACCAACACAAAAGATAAATTGCTGCCCAGCTAGCCAGGTGTAACTAACAATGGGTCTACATTACTAACTTACTTAAGGCAGAGCAGTGTAATGGAATGAAGTAATGAAATGAATTGGAATGGTTTTGTTAGTCAATGGATGAAAATGCAAGGGTTAGTGTTGGGCCCTGGATGAAAAGGTGAAGATGGATGAGAATGTATGACAGGTGAAATGGATTGTTACTAACAGTATGGTCAACAGTATCAAATGCCTTCTTAAGGTCAAGATAGAGTCCTAGAACATTGTTTCCTATTTCAAGCTGTGAACGAATAGTGTTAACAGTATCTAATAAGGCGTGGCTAGTGGAGTGGCGTTTCCTTAACCCAAACTGATAGTCATAAAATATTTTTTTTCTGTCAAGAAAATTACGCAATCGTTTTTCGATAACAGTTTCGAGCAATTTATTAAAACAAGGTAACAAACTGATGGGTCTATAATTCTCAGGCAGATCACATTTACCTTTCTTGAACAGCGGGATCACTTTGGCAACTTTGAGGGCCTCCGGGTAAGAGCCAGTACTGAAAACAACATTGAAAATATGAGCAAGCACAGGTGCTATTACGTGGCCTGCAGATTTTACAAGCTTGACCGGGATTCCATCACTACCAGGGGCCTTGTCAGACTTCAAAGCAGCAATATATTCTAAAATTTCGGTTGCACAAACGGGTGAAAAGAAGATTGACTGACATACAGGCAAATCAAGATGCTCCAAGGGATTAACAGCAGGATTAATGTTGGGACAAAGTTTCTTTCCTATTGTAGAAAAGTAATCATTTAAAGCATTAGCAATACTCTCATCATCAGAAAAGACTTTATTATTGTACAGAATAGATGTACGTAACTGGATGACACTGAGACTTATTTCTGCCTTTCACCAAATTATTAATAACTGCCCATGCTTGCTTTGAGGAAGTTTGCCTAGAAGTTAAAATGTTCTTGTAGTAAGAGCGAGCCTCGCAGGAACCAGATCCGGGTTCAATTCCCAATCCCAAAACCAGGCAATCTTCTTGCCTGGTTCTTCAAGGACAGTTCTGCAGTAGTTGATAGCTTGGTGGTTCCTTTCGTGTGTAGTTTTAAGGGGGTGCTAATATTTATTGTAGTGCGCATGCGCGCTACAATATTGGCATTTATGCCATCCCCGATCACCTGCTTGGCTGATCGGTGCATGTTTTCCATTCGCTCTTGCGATACACTAAACTCCCTGTTTCAAGTTAACGAGTTCGCTGCGCAGAGAAATCTAGAGCTCGCACACTTGCAAATATGCATAATATCCGCCGGACCACTGTTTTCCCTTTGCATGGGAAGAAAAGAAGATCGCTTTGAAAAACGTATTTCTTCCATGTATTAGTGCAAGAGGTACATATTTTTCACGCCAGTGGTTAACAATGCTATCACAAGGCAGATCACACTTGAACATACTGATAAGGTTAAATGCAGAATGAAAATAAAAAAAAGTTTAATTGAAGTTTGACGATTGAGCATTAATCCGTGAAAGTGAGCTACATTGTTTCCACTTTTTCAGAAATTCGACATTTACTTGAAAAGTACTAACTAAAGTGTTAATTTTTTGAGGTTGACACTACAATGGATGATGATGGCTTGCCTCCGTCCCCCTTGGTGATGGCACTGAATGGACGTCCGGTGGAATCCCCCCCCCCACCCACACACACAAAAACGCATACACATACACACCCAAATCTCAGAACTGTTGGTACCCTCGCAGAGAGCTTCATTGAAATTTCCAAGAAATAACTATAAATTACAGGAAATAGTAATTTGAGTTGTGGAAACTTGTAAATATGCGTATTGCGCAACCAAAACAAACCGTCACAGACTGACAGAACCTGTGACAACTGTGATACAGATCCAGAAGATACAAACGTTAGATTCTACGAATTGCAGGTAGGTTTTGTTGAAAGACTTGATGACGAGGAGAAGATTGATAAAATATTATTTTTGACGACCTGTTAAAAAAAATACCAAGTTCTAGGGCTCGAAATAAGCTTTCAAAATGGCACAGCCAAAATAAACAAATTGGCTGTCGGACTATAGGACATTGACTGAGGGCACCACGACCATCACTGCATCGGCCCGACAGCCATGGTTGTCGGTGCTGCCGGTTATTTTGAGCCCTGAAGTTCTAAGGACTGCTTAAATGATGCTGTGATTTTACAGGAACATCCACTCTCGTGTCAGGGTAAATAGCCTAGGCCTAGACTTAGGCTGACGTTAGGCCTAAAGGTACGTACTCATGTATGATACAGGTATGCTACAGTGCCAGTATTTTTGCATTAAAAATTTAGTCAAGTTCAAAGTTGGAACTTAAGCCCCCGGCCAATTCAAGTTAGGCTAGCCCTCGAACGGGACTGTGCGTTGCTTTACGTCACAGTGAAGTATAATGCACCCGCGGTGTGTGAGCGATCCTGTGGCTATGGGTGCACTCAGCAACATGTCCTTAACAGGACACGGTACAACCGGCGAGAGCCCCGCTCTCGCACGTCTTTCCTAGCTCACGCGGAGCTCGAAACTGGCGTAGCTGCCCGAAAATTCCGTCGCTGCAGTGACAAGTCTCGCGCGGCTGCACGTGCCTGCCTTGGCAAGCAGCCCGCCCTCCAGACACGTACGTCTGCTGGGTTAGTTGGAGGTCAGCCAGACTAAAGGGGAAATCCCGCGAATTCCTTACCGGGACATTTCCCGCGTACCGCTAAGGGAGCGAGGGTGAGTATGGGTTGCCCAGGCGTTCTAAGCATACATATTCTACATACACCAGCTCAGCCTGACCATAGGCTAGGCTATACTGTAGCCTACATATATTTACTTACAAGGTAGGGCATTTATGAGGATGAAGCACAAAACTTTGTCTATTTTACATTCTTAGTCTTACACTGACTGCATTCTCATACGAAAAATCCTATGTAATTTCCATTGTGATTTGCCTAGAGTCTCATCTACTAGCAAACTAGGCGAATCACAATAATGCACGTTATAGGATTAAGTAAATGACGAGAATTTGTATCCATCTGCAGAGCGAATATACGCTCTTTTGCTTTGCTGGACCGTGCGCCGCATGTTTTCACTTGAGAAATGGCATAGATACATTACCTGTGTAGGCTACTGTCATATGCGTAATCTGCCACTGTAAATCACCTGGGTCGCCAACAGGCCTGTAACCAAGGGGGGGGGGGGGCATTTGGGGGCCAGGGGCCCCTGCTCCCTGGCTTGGCCTCCCTCCTCAGATGATTTACGGTCGTTTCACCCCACTACCAGTTCACCCCCAACAGGCAGTTAATTCGTCCCCATGTGTTGACAGTTCGGCCCTAAAGACCAACCAGTTCGCCCTGCCATGCAGCTTCCACTTGCACAGCCTTTTCACCAATTGTACCTTCTGCAGGACTTAAAGACAGACTGTCATCACCCCAAAGTATATTTTTAGTGTATGTTTATCAAAATTCTCAGTTGGTGACTGCTGTTTGATTGACATCAAAGTTTGAAAATTTGAAAGATGCAGAGTAGCTCACATTCCACACAAGGCAGAGAGAGTACTTTTATTACATGTTATAGCCTAGTGTGCTCACCAGGACATGGCCGCAATAAAACAGGTTTATTCTTGCACAAGGAAGAACCTCATACAGTTATGGGAGGAGCTAGAAGATGCATAGTTGGGAGAATTGGAACTGTCTGGGATCATGAAAATTCCCCTTTAAGTTTCCTTTTAAATGTCCAGAATAACAACAAACAACCACTCGTACCGAGCACTACAATGAAATGTATTTGCAAGCAAATACAGTTGTTCTAGTTTGATATGGCTACTTCTAATAGATGGCGCTATTCCGGTAATTTATTGAAGACATATGTGTTGTGATTCATAGTTCTCTGTAATTTGTTTAACAGTAGTGAATTTTTGATGGGACTTGGGACGAGATAATGGCGTATAATTTCGGGTCTGTGGGTGGTTAGACGGTAGGCAGAGTTACGATTTTTGATAACTTTTTGGCTCATTTGGTTGGGACGCATTTGATTGGGTTGAACCGTCGGGGCTCCTTGACATTGTCTACCCTGTCCACTTGCTTGCTACGCGCCTGAATACAATACAATTATTTAGCTTTCAATATCTTCATCTTCATCTTTGTAAGTTAACCAAGTGCTTGATGCAAATACAGCCGTAGTGAAATGTATGCATATAAGCTGGCATGCATGTACCATTAAAGAGGTGCCCGGCCCTCCTCTTGGTTGGGCTGAAGAAGTAAATCTCCCTGCTGGCAGAGTTATTGGCACTGAGGTATGGTTAGGTAGTGTCACATGGAGCTGGCTATTTTAACAAGTTGCAACATGCATGCTTAGAGTACAACATATGGGAATTCCAGGGAGAGTCCAGCAAGTCGTATGGGGGGGGGGGGGCTAACAACAGGTGCTAAAGGTAACTTCTTCCAACGCACCACGCCATGAGGGTGTCCCCTTGTCACACATCTGAAAAGTTCCTTTAGCATGGGCTAATTTGATCACACTGATCTAAGGCAGTTCCCTCGCGGACTTAACACTTGATTTTATACATTGGTAAGTGGCCTCAAAGCTTTACTTCCTTTTTATCATCATAATTGGTATCTACTTTTAGTGACCGGAGTGCACTATGTTTCATTAACAGTAATATCTTCGCACTAAAAAGCTCAGACACTTCACCGTTTGCTTAAAGGTCTATTTTGAAAATGGGAGTGGGTGTTTTAGACAAATTTCACTGTTCGAAGCTTTTTAAGGCGTCTCGCGCCAGCAATCTTCAAAGTATGTACACTCTTAAAAAAGATGAGCAAATTTTGCCCAACTCTTTGACCAATACTGGGCATCTATTCAACAACCTAAACAGTTGATCAAAATTTTGACCAACCAAATTTGGTAAAGTTTGAACCCAGTTGTTGGGAGGAAAATTACCCAACTGTTAAGTAAATGAGCATTTCAAAATATGCCTACTTGTTGGGCATTTCTTTTATCAAGCTGTTGGGCAAATGTATTAACCAACCGTTGGTTTTATGTTAACCATTTTTGCCTAACCATTGGTGCTTTCCTTAATTCAGAATAGCATGCATGTATGCTGGGCATTTGTTTCCCAGGAGATTTAGGTGAACTTTGTACACAACAGTTGTTAAAATTGCTTTAATTGATTGGGAAATACATCATAAGAACTTCATAAGCAGTTATATGTTTATTGTGCATTGTGCATATGAATTAAAATATTATACCTGCTGTCCGAAACCCAAATACAAAACAGCATCTATATTGACACGTTCACTTTCAAAACGCCTTGGCTGAATATGTTTGGTTTGTCACAGCCTTCCGTGTAGGCCTATAATGTCCAAAACAATCAGGTTTAAAACGCACGTTTGGAATTAAAACACAGAACTTCTGTGACAGTTCCATAACGTAAACCATAGGATTATCACTACACACAAGAAAGTAACGTTTTGAATTCTGTTTAGTATATAAACTCATATATAAACTCCTATTCGGGTGTGAAAGAGAATACCCCCAGTATCTGAGCTCTCATTGGATAGTCGTTTGGCGATCAATTCGAATTCTCGAGTGAGTTGTGTGCTAGTTCGTAGCAGTATTTTAACGATTTTATGGAAAAAGAGATCGATTGTATGGCCATACATCACATGCGAGTTTTCCTCTTTTGCCAATGTGAAAGATTTCAAAAGGAATTTTTAGATTATGGAACCAATGTCTGGTTATGAGACAGGGGTGGCGGCAAGATTTCCCAGACAGGGGGGCCAAGCTCCCCGACGGGGGGCCAGCAACCCAAAGTCTCAACGAAGGAAATAAAGTGCCGAAACGATGTTTGAAGGAAAATTTTGGCGCGAGAAGCGCGCCGAAAATTTTGGGCTCTTTTTGAGAAAATTTGAAAAAAATTGCGGGCATTTTCCATGGAATATTTGAAAAAAATGGGGCTTTGAAGAAGAAAATTGGAAAATTTGGGGTTTTTATTGAAGAATTTGCCCTAAGTTAGACCAAAATTTAAGTAAATCGTCGGGGCGACTGGGCGTTGTTGGGGACTACATATTTTATCGTATACATAACAGCTCCCCGACGAAACCGAAAAATTTCCCCGACGGGGGGCCAGCCTTCCCCGACGGGGGGCCATGGGCCCCCTGGCCCCCCGCTGGCGCCACCCTTGTTATGAGAAGAAATGTGAAACAAAATCGAGTCAATACCCTTTGGTGTTTACAAATAAAATTACTTCAAAATCTAGAATGTCAATGTTCTTCCGTACGTGATAGCGAATACCCCGTTCAGTGATCGATAACTGATTTTAAAACGCACAGAAAAGTGTGCAAGTTCGAAGCACTATTTTCACACTTTTTGTGAAATAGAGCCCGATTCTGCGGCCAAACAGAATGTCCGAGTATTCCTTCTCTGCAAATGTCTAACATGTTAAAAGGATTTTTCGGAGTATCAACACGATGCCCCATAATTAGGAGAAATGCAGAGCCAAATCGAGTTAAGTGTTCGGTTGTTCGCGGCAAAACCTGTAGCCTAGCGTACGATTTGCCCAACTTTTAAGCAAACACTATGCTAATTAGCAATTAGTTGCTCAAAAAGTGGGTAAAAAGCAAATATACCCAAGCGTGGAATATAAGCTCGTCACCATTTTAACCAATAGTTGGATAATGCAATAAACGTGCATTGAAGGGGAGTTTTAACCACTATTTGGGCAAAGTTTGATCAACATATAACCAAAATGTTTTACCCAACCAAAAACTTGCCCAACGTTTTTAGAGTGTAGTCGTTACTTTTTGCTATTACAGTTCCCTGTGACTGTTTAAATCGTATTACAGATAAACTTGTTACAAAATACAGCGCATCCTGTAGGGGCATTCATGGAAACGTGGTTCGTTATCATATAACTCTGGCAAAAATTAATGGGAAGATTATGCGGCAACGTAGGGTATCAATTTGGACTGCTGAACGCATGAACGTGCCCTGTTTTCCATCGGACACCACTTTACTGGATTTTCATGGACTCAAAGCTTTCCTTCTCAAATTTGAACTATGCTTCCGTTCATCTCGGAGAAACATATATGAAGCCATCATTTTTCCGCGTAACGTAAAACGTACAGAATTCACGGAATGGGGAGATTGAAAAAATAATGAGCGGAAAGAGAAGAAAGGTAAGGAAGAAAGGGCCAGGAATGAAAGATGTAAGCAGGAGGAATTTCGGGAAATACAGATAAGGAGTAATAGGAGGAAGGGACAATGAAGAGAGGCAGGAAATGTGGGAGAAGGAGGAGGAGGAGCTATAAGCTTACGTTTTTATCACTGACTTTTCTGTACTTAAAAAACTGTTCAGGTGAACATTTTCTTGAAGTTGTACAACTTTTTTGAAAGAAAAAAAGTTGCGTGGACAATAGAGAGTGCCAATGGAATTTTCGCCGCACACTCCAGCGCTCGAGGTTATTGCAGTGTACTGTTTACAACGGGGTGGCCTCCTTCAGAAATGTTTGCCCCTGGCATATCTGTGCATACGTCCATTGGCTGTTTTTGTGTGGACTATAGTCCATAATCCATAACCCTCAGGGGCATTACCTAAAAAGTAGTTGTCTTAACATTAACTGCTATTGGGCTGAATGAGTGGATTTATTAAGCTGAATGCAAACCTCAGGCCCGTAGCCAGGCATTCTGGTATGGGGGCACCGGCACCGCAGATGGGCACCGAAGAAGGGTTATGTTAAGTCAGTAGTGCCACCATGTGATAACAGTTTGCGTGAACCAGTGCACGTGGGATATCCCAAGCCTACCACAGATAGCTTAACGGTATCAATTCGATGTGCACATGTGCGCAAAGCGCTCAAAAATCGCCCTTCTGATGGGAATTTTCCCTCCTCTTGCAATACAGAGACGTGTAAAGTCTCCAAACGTGACGGGAACAGGGCTATGATCACGATGATGCTTCCTCAGGTCTGCATACGCGAGTAAAGAGTTGAGTATTTTTCAAACGGCGAGGGGACCAGGGACTGCCATGAGGCAGGCTTGATGTGACCTAGTATGATTTTTGGTGGGATCCACGGAAAATTCCCCGAATGTCCGAGGAATTAATAAAATAGGAACACTAGCATGGGGCTTTGAGCAGTACTTTGAATGACAGCGAAAGCACACCAAGCCCTTCATATTTAACAATTTAGATGGTAAATTATAGTATTTTTTGAACGAAATTTTGTGTGAAAAGAAAAGGTAAACTTTTTCATAAATTTGTGATACAAGTAAATTTAGCTTCAAGTACATGTAGTCATCACGTTACACATGTTGCTCAAGGTATTAGTCTGCTACATGAAAACCCCTTGATGATGCTCGGCATCTAACTTTGAGCCTTCGCCTAGCTTTGGCTAGAATAGTTCAGTGGAATTTTTGTGCTAATAATGTTCATGGGTGATACAACTTCGATTGTAAGAATATGCACGCTAAACGGGCGGACATTGTGCACAAAATTATTTGCCATGGTAAAACCTGCTTGCAGACTCAGCAAGGGGTAGTGAAAGGATTGCCCGACGAGGTGACCAAGCTAGCGTTATGGTACCAGCAACCTGCACCCCCCCCCCCCCCTCCCAGAAGCAACGGGTTGCCGAAAGGATGTCGAACGCGAAAGTTTGGCGAGGGAAGCGCGCCGAAAACTTTGGGGTTGTGTTGCAGAAAAAAATGAAATATTTGGTTCGTGTTAAGGAAAGTTAGACAATTTGGGTTTCTATGGAAGAATGTGCCTCTCTCATCCTAGACAATTCCAATTTTTCCAACTGGGATACTCCTAGCTCCTCCCAAAGATGTCTTGAACCTCCTTCTTGTGCAGACATAGACTCTGTAGAGTCTGCTCGGATAATGTTATCCTTATAAAAATTTTACTCCCTATGTAATAAGATCTGCAACCATTGCTCTTCCAGGAATATGCTTTCTCCCTCTTTCAGTAGTACGGACGGGATTAGGGTAAGAGCATACTCTAGCTGTCTAGACTGAGCATAAACTGGACTGGATGCAAATTGTGATTGACATGGAAACGTTAAAAACATGAGAGGGGGAATGATATCGCTGAGAAAGACTTTGCAAAGTCTAGTGCAGACATAAACCTAGTACATTGCTTAAGGTCATATCCTGGTTCGCAATCAAGGTCGTAATATGTAATCACAACATGCACCCTCTGTGTCTGCTGTTTGGGTGTCTGTCTTTAAGAAACCAAGACGTAGGGCGACTGGTCGCAGGAAGATGGCCATTCTACCACCCTGGACTCAGCATTGAGACACTTCACGTCTCTTACAAAAGACTTTCCTTACAAAGTATGTGTACCATGATGTTAAGTCTGGAGTAAGAATCTTTCAAATGGTAAGAAAAAGAGGATAATCTTCTAACGATTCAATTTTGTGTATCTTTGGAATCACGCCCACACGGAAGAACAATTGTAGACTAATTGTGGAACGTCAAACTTTATGAAGCCAACATATCTGAAACGGGCGTTACAGCAAAACGGTGGCGACGGCACGGGGGCATGGGGGCGTGCCCCAATCGATTTCAGAAAATGTTTTTGAAAATTTTAAAATGATCCGAAAAGGCGTTTAAAATATGGATTTCTGTAGGGGGTAGTGTTTCGACCGAGTGATGGATCTATCTTTACCATTTTCTACATCACAAATGGTTCTCAAATTATCAGAATTATCGCAAATCCTTCGCAAACTACCACAGTTTCCGCGCGCTCCGCACGCTTCACAACTTACCTCAATATTCTCCTTATTATCAATAATTTCCGGTGGCAACGCAGAAGCACAGCAACAAAAGTTGAAAGCTGCTCATGAATCCCGAGGTAAAAGACTGGCTTTGTGATTGGCAAGTAGGTTTGTTGGGGGAACTGAAAGTGTCTCGATGCAGAGCATGAATGCAGGCTTTGTCATGGTTATCTTATATAATGTAAAATTAATTTCGGCGCGCTTCGCGCACAGCCATTACCGGTATGGATGGTGATTGCTAACACACTTACGATGAAAAAATATTCTGAAACGCGCCTTTTAGTCCTTAACCCCTTTTGCTTTACCTATCAGGGAGGTCTAATATCACCTCCCTCCACCTATACTCTCCCTTCCATTCCCCATTGCTGGAAGCTGTTCGTCTGGATTTTCGTTCAAACTTAGTAAAAATACGATAGTTGTGGAGTGCTCGGCATCATACTCTCCAACCTTGGTTCCCATCCGGGGGCGTTATCGCCCCGGGGGGGGGGGGGCGTTGGTACAAATCAGGAGGGCGATGAGCGCTAAGGGGGCGGCAGGGGGCTTTTTGAAAAAATGGGATACTCAATTCAAACCAGGGCTTTACAAGATTCTAAAAGCTTTTCTCTAACTGAACTCTCAAACTGGTTTGCACAAAAAGGAGATGAATGGAGTCAAAAAGTTAAGTACGTCTAACATTCCCTTCCCAGATGCCACAAAATCGCATCTACTGTAACAGGGTTAAAGTTGTACTTCATAGTACATTGCCAAAGTTATCTATTTTGTTACAGTTACCTACAATTATCACCTCTGTCAGTATGTCATGTTAATGGACTGCAAGGAATGAAACTACATTTAAGGTTAAATTTGCAGGACGATTTTTAGCTATGACCCCTTCGGTCACCGCTTCCACTGTCACTGATGGGAATATGAGGGTCGGGTCCTTGCAGAAAATAATTGAAATTAAAATGTTTTCAAAAATGCAGATTTTCGGTGCGCCAATTTCTGCTTCCTCATTATTTCTACCTGTTGGACGGCTTGACTGGCACAAGTCTTTCATTTGCCCGTATCAGCCCTACCATCCTTCTTCCTCCCGTGACAGAACAAGCCCGTTTCAGCATCAAAGGTAACTTCCGTTATTTATTATTGAAATACAAATTGTGCTAAGGCTGATTTTGCAATCTTTTTAGTTTGTATTTAAGGTTATTACGTAATCGGAAGATAGCCAAAATTTGACTGACAGTACGTCATTCTCGTGTCAACAATATCGTAAATACTTCACAGCTTCCGGGGGTGAATCCCCCAGTCGCCCACTGGGATGGTGACCTTTGGCCTCATTTTGGGGAACAGTCCACAACTCGATGGGGCCCTGGCAAAGTCAGTAAAGTACCAAAGTTGCTTCTCCTCTCTTGACAACGGTCAAACCTTCCAGCTTTTGTAATCGTGGGTTAAAGAGTCGCCATCTCAAAAGGGTGTCATTAAGTCCCTCATCACTGTTTTGCTACCCTGGGCCGTCCCCACACGTAAAATCGATGTATGTCACGGTAGGTCTACCCTTTTATTTCAGCATGTTTTGTTTTATTATCGTCGTTTCATCCATAGCAGTAGGAGGGGGGGGGGTTGCCCATCCTCAATTGGTGAAAGGGGGCGTTTAGCTGGAAAAGGTTGGGAACCACTGCTCTACAGTATCATTTGAATGTCAGGTAATAATCATTATATCAGTGTCCCATTTTATATAATTAATCCAGAGCTTCCATGAGGCAACTTACCGACGTCTGCCAGCCTTAGATACCCTTTTATGATGCACAATGAAGCAAAGGAAAATTTTCGTAATAGTCCAAGAATGTTTCTGTGGACTCCATGCACGTATATTTACGTAAACACTTTCCCCGAATAGAAGGCATTAAAGTAACCAAAGAGGGAGGGGGCTTCCGGAGGTTTGTTGACAACATACCCTCCTCTGAGACAACATACTCTCCTCTTTCACCTAACCAAAAATACCAATTCACTAAATTATGGATATTTTTCAGCCAGATGTGATCAGTTCCAAAAATATCCCAAAGATAACACCATTTTGCATCTAAGCAACTTAAATTAACAAAAATTTCTCAAAAGGGGGGGAACTTAGACCCCTGGAGGTTACTAAGACCCCTATTCCAGGACGGCACCTTTATGTAGTGACAAAGGAAACCCCCACTGCTGTATACAATCGCAGGGAAGTACAAAAAGTTACAATTAAATCAGACGGGGGGGGGGGGGACTGAGGTGGCATTACGACGTCATGTGCTCTTTCCCCAATCACCAAACCCTGGCGGACCCCTGCAGCAAAATGTAACTGAAGATGAAAGCGCGTAGCGCGGGAAAAGTTTTCTAATTTGAGGAAGAAATGTTATCGAAAACAAAACAAGTTCATTATCAAACGCCCTTTGGGATTATTTTTGGTCAAATCTCGCCTGGAGTCATACCAGGGCCACAGTTTTCTGGTATTAAAATTTTATTTTCGATGGATTTTCCATATGGGGACACAGTGGTCCGCATGAGGGGCACGGCGCCCGTTCCCCCACCTAGCTGCTGGCCTGGAAAACCTTAACATGATCCGTCGTCTCCACTCAACCCTTCCCTCATTATTAATTTTTTTGTGCGATTTGACTAACAAAAAGGTCAAATTTTGATTCTATTTTTGTGGCCTGTTTAGTGCACATCCAATGCCATTTTGAAGATAGTCAAATGCTTTAATAAAATGATAACAATTTCTTAATAGCTTAGAGCCTCCGGGGACTGCGCCCCTTGAACCCCCAATTGGGCATTGTCCCTGGACCCACTAGGGGCCTTACGGTGGGACCCTGGGCCCAGCGCCTAGAAGGGAGCACTGCTTGTCACTACGAAGCCTCCAAAGGAACTCAGCCCTTCATTTTGGGGTGTCCGTTTTGATGCACGTTTGAACCCTAGTGACCCCTCTTTGAAAAGTCTGGAGACTCCACTGCGTGCTTGGCCCAACTAGTAAACGTGCTGGGACCTTTGCATACATTTGAGGCTACCAAGAAAACGACATACCTAAACCCAGCTATAATCCCCCGTGCTCCCATTTGTACAAGATACAGTCCATCGCAGGCTCGTAGCCAGACAAGGTAATGAAGGGGCGAAAAGCTTCCAGGGATAGCAATATTTTTTTCACGGGGGTGGGGTGGGGTGGGAGTCGAGACTACACTAAAATGCTTTAAGGAAACGGTAGTTTTTTTATCTGCTGGGGCGATTTTTTCCAGGGGCTTGCTTCCTCTACCCCCGGCTTCGGGGCTTGGTCCCTTCCTCTCCTCTCTAGCTTCTGACTTGGTCTATCCTCGGACCGACCTGCACAGCCAAAACCATCACCCTGCTTCCGATGCTTTGTAGCTCTGGACCTTCGACGAGTTTGGGGAGGAGAAGAAGCTACAGGAGAAGACGGAGCAAAACATCTCCTGCCACTCCACTTGCCCTTTACTTTGTAAAACTCCCCGACGCTACTTCCCGCAAGTAGCAGTCGGTCTGAAAAAGCTAGCCGGGCTCAAATTCGTCGACAGCCCATGAAAATATCATGTGTACACCCGAAGTTTCAGAGTGAGCCTTTAGGGTCCTTTAGAGTTATGAAAATGAGTTTCCTGTTAGTGACCCCAACTTCGATACCCTTACGCCTTGCCTTGAACCTCTGACAATCAGACTACGTTGAACTTTACCTGTAGTCCCATTGCGGACCTCAGGAGGATTTTCGAAGAACTCTCATTTTCCCTGCGGCGTCTGCTCATATCTTCCTTAATTTGTTTTAGGCGAACTTTTTACTCTGTATCTCAGAAGAGGAGAAATTTCCACCGAGTAGACAGAAGAAAAATATGTACTCTCAATACTGATGCACACGCTTTACATGGATTCATCGGTGCTATCTGTTTCGGCTTAGGACAAAATTCCCTATGGTACCCTCCTCCTTACCAAACCCTGCGCTCGTCAGAAGGCGGTAGCAAGTTCTACTTTATCAATTATATCCGCCGTTAGTCTGACTTCTATAATGAATTATCAAATATTGTAACTTCGGGTATATTAAGTGCTCTTCTAATGTCATTTGAAGAGGGCTTTGCTCTCTGGGCCAGGCGCGTAGCTACGGGGGGGGGGGGGGGGGCTGGGCCCGGTCCCCTGATGTTTGCAACATTGTTACAATATCCAGGATCCAATAAGGAGACCACATTTTTTCCTCTCCGATCTGCTATATTATGATAGTCTTAGTACTGTATAACACTTCGAGACTATTTTCAATTCAAATGTGGGTGTTATTATGAAACATTTTATTCATATTATTAAAATGCTTCAGTGTAATATTTAAATAAAAAATCTTCAAAAGTTTTAAAACATTGCAACACAAATACATACACAACAAGCATTTTGAGGTTTTGGTTTTAACTAGTTTTGGCGTGCTTTCCACAAGCACTAAGAATCGTATTCATGAAAAAATCGTTTTCTTTTGTTGACAAAGAAATGTTTTGGTTATATTTTAAAAACATTAAAAAAATATTTTAGCCAAAATATTTTTGAAATGTTAATAAAATATTTTTGAAATATTTAAAAAAAATTTTCCCCCATATTTCTCTGTAGCATTTTTACGCCTTAAAAATATTTCAAATATGTTTCATGTTTACTGGGGAAACGCTTAGATAAGGAGTCTTAGGGTTCACTTTGAAGCCTCAGGGCAGGGACGTAGCTAGGATGACATTTTTAGGGGGCCTAGGTATCAAATGGGGGTCACGGCATTGATCACCTTTCATAATTCTTACAAATTTTATTAGGACACAAACAATTTTGGGGAGTCTTTGACAACGAGGTTACTACCTAGATCTAAAAATCTTTAAAGGTACTAAATTTCAATCTAGTGGCATTCTTGACACAAAAGTCTAAACTAAGCCTACTGAAACCTTTCAATACATCGATCGAAATTCTGCACACCTACTGGCCACTTTAAAGGCTTCTTAAAAGGTGAAGTACTGAGATACGCTAGAATTTTCAGTAATGAGAACGATTTTCTAGAGAAAAGAAACTCCTTTACAGAGAAACTTCCCACAAGAAACTATTCGTCCGAAGAGATAGTCTCAGCCACTAACGGCATTTATTATAAACAAAGATTAAATCTCTTTGCGGCTAAAAGTAAACAGATCCATATATTAGGTCCTAATATATGGCTCTGAAAGTAAACAAAAAAAAAAGCGCGACTACTAGTTTTCAAAACAACCTACACTCCACACATTAAAACGAGGCACCTAAAAGAAGCTTTATTAAAGCACTGGAATATAATTGGAGGTGACAAGCAACTGTCCCGTCTGTTTACCGTCCTATTAAAGCCTATAAAAGGGCACCAAATCTCAAAGATTTACTTGTAAAATCAAGCTTTTCCCAAACCAGGAGTCGAACGAAACAAAAGAAAGTTATGACGATATCTTACTTGATGCGCTCATACGTAGCTGCATTTTAAACAATGGCAAACCCTGCCTTAGTATTACACCGTAACAAACGCTACTACTGATAACGTTCTGTCCACAGAGCGAAGAACAGAAACCGGTCTAGTTGGTTTGCATAAAACCTCTTATTTGTCAATCGCAGAACGACTCAAATTCCTCCAAAAAAGTGGAATAATTTAAAGCCTTGCTTGGAACACATTTAACATGATCGGGCACTGCAGTTCACCGACTTGGTAACGTCAGATAGTGAACCGCCTACCCCCTTTCGTTCAATTTTGCTTTTCTTTTTTTCGGAAAATGACACGTAGGTTAGATGCACTGAGAATTCCGGAGCGAATCCCTGACGTACACTGAAAGGAAAAACTCGTACATCCTTTCATCCCACAAAGCGGGATCCCTAATGCCGAAAAACAGCCGAAAAGAACTGCAAACTACCTCCCTACACTACCTCCCTAGTTAGTAAAATCGAGCAAATTCAACGTAGGGCAGCTAGGTTTGTCTGTAATGACTACTCCTCCCACAGTAGTGTAACTGAAATGTTGAGGGATCTAGGGTGGGATAGTCTTAAAGACAGAAGAACAGTTAATAGGCTTGTTGCTCTTTTCAAAGCTAGATTGGGCCTCCTTGCTTTGCCAATTGCCAATCTCTCACAACCGGTCCGGCGGCCTTCTAGGCACCAACACTCGAACAGTTTTTCTATTATACATGCTAATAAGGACTGCTTCAAATATAGCTTTTTTCCTCGCACCGTCAGAGACTGGAACCTTCTCCCCCAGAACATTACAGATCTCGAGGACCCCAAGCAATTCAAGATCTCCGCCTTGAGGTTCCTCAGACGGGAGGACTAACTCATCCTGCACACCTCACCCTGCACGTTTGACTCCACCTAGGAGTGTTGTGCAGTACCTTTCCAGATCCAGATCCAGATCTAAAAGGCTTAACTTAACCTAAACCCTTCACCCAATCAGAACCCAGTATTTGGGGTATTCTCTTTCACGTCCAAATATACAAATATAAACAAAAACTGCACGAGATCTAGCGCTTGCTTCACTTACCTTTGGAGACTCAAATTTTCCGGCTTTTAGCCTGCTGCAGCACCTTCGGGTGGATCAGCTATAAACTTCGAGTTGAATGATTGATTGATTGAGATCTAGTGCGTCATATCAGAGCATGGAACCCATGGATATCACGGATCTAATACCGGATATACCTGCCTCGCCTAAAGACACCACAGATTCTGAAGAAGAGAAAATAACTTGTTGTCAGAGAACACCCCCTCCTAAAAAGGACAGAATTCTTCTTAAAGAAGAAAACTACAGGAAAGTCAGACAGCACGCTGATACTCTTAACACGGTATCGAGAAGAAGACGGAACTTCAACACCTGACTACACCTGAAGGTTCATAGAAACCCACTCAGACTTCCGAAGTCTCTGAACTGCTCCGAGGAATTCTGTGAGTCTTGGCACTCGGCGATCCTTCGAGCGGGAATGGGACTTTGCAAAGTCTGGCGGCAGGAACTATCCAGCCCAGGCGAAAAGGCAACGTCAACGCTTCCAGTTGCAAAGGAGGGCAGGGCAAAGTTGGACTTATAGTCAATTTCAGAAGATGAAGAGGCCAAGAAGCTGCTGGACAAACTTCTTTGGACATCGGCCAAGAAGGAGGAAGACAGGTTGCATCACCCAAGAAAACACCCCTCGGCTAAAGGCGTTAAAGGAATCCGGATTAAAACCAAATGCTTCCGAAAGAAAGGCTTCTCTCCTCTGCAAACATGCTTAGCCTAAAGTGTCTTCCAGGTTTTCTTCTAAGTCAGATCCTAAGTCTAATTCTGTACCCTAACCTACGCTAACTTAAAAGTATAAATTTAATTAACCGATCGATTGAAGCTGATAAAAGCAAATAATGATATTTCACCGACGTTTCAAAACAGCCAAAAAATATTTTCGTGATAGCGTGAAAATGTGGTGAAAATGTTTCTGTAACATTTTTAAAAATGAGCTGGAAATGTTGTTGCGCCTTTTTGATTCCTTGCCGTAGGCAGGCAAGGAATCTGTGCGATGGTGATGTCGTGTGTGTGTGTGTGTGTGTATGTGTGTTTGTGACGCTGCTTGTAATCGCGATATCTCAAGATAAGTTTCACCGACACATTTCATATTTGGTATATAGATTTGTCATGTTAAGAGAAAGAACCCTATTAAGTTTTTGGAGGAGGTCGAAGGTCATCCGAGGTCACCAGAGGTCAAAAACCGAAAATCTTGTAATCGCGTTATCTCAAGATAGGGATGACCGACACTTTTCATATTTGGTAGAGGTCAAAGGTCATCTGAGGTCACCATAGGTTTAACTGCGAAAACCTCGTAAATGGCTTGTAATCGCGCTATCTCGAGATAGGGATGACCGACACTTCATATTTGGTATATACATTTGTCATGTTGAGAGGGTAATCCTATTGTTTTTGGTGAGGGTGAAAGGTCATTTGAGGTCACGGGAGGTAAAAAGCCGAAAAGCTCGTAATCGCGATATCTCAAGATAGGAATGACCGACACTTTTCACATTTGATATATAGGTTTGTGATCTTGAGAGAAAGAACCCCATTGTTTTTGGTGGAGGGCAAAGGTCATTTGAGGTCACCAGACGTCAAAGACCAAAAACCTTGAAATCACGATATGTCAAGATAGGAGTAGCCTGTACAGATTTGTCATGTTGAGAGGAAGAACCCTATTGTTTTAGGTAGAGGTCAAAGGTCATCTGAGGTCACCAGAGGTCAAAAACCGAAAACCTTGTAATCGCGATATCTCGAGATAGGGATGACCGACACATTTCTTATTTGGTACATAGATTTGTCATGTTGAGAGGAACAAGCCTTTTGTTTTTGGTGAAGGTCAAAGGTCATTTGAGGTCACTGGAGGTAAAATGCCGACAAGCTCGTAATCACGATATCTCAAGATAGTAATGACTGACACTTTTCATATTTGGTATATAGATTTGTCATGATGTAAAGAAGAACCCTATTGTTTTTGGCGGAGGTTAAAGGTCATCTGGGGTCAAAAAGCAACATTTCCCAAACATTCCCCAGATTGACATCTGGGGTTATCAGAGGTCAAACAGCAAAATTTCCCAAGAGTTCTCAAGATTGTTATATGGGCTCACCAGAGGTCAAAAAGCAAAATTTCCCAAGAATTCCCAAGATCGTGATATGGGGTCACCAAAGATCAAAAAGGGAAATTTCCCAAAAATTCCCAAGATAGTTATCAGGAGTCACCAGAGGTCAAACAGCACAATATCCCAAGTATTCCCAAGATCGTCATCTTGGGTCACCAGAGGTCAAAAAGGAAAATTTTCCAAGAATTTTCAAGATCCAAGATCTATTGGAGTTGAAGTCCTTTCAAGACACTTCAGATTTTCTTTTGTGTTATATTTGGTGGGGTTCAAAGGTCATGTGAGGTCAGCAGAGGTCAAATTGTTAAAACATAAAATGATGTAGTCAAGAAAGATAAATAATTTGAGGGATAAACCTCAGTGCAACAAAGCACCCCCGTTCGGCAAGGAATCACTAAGCCTTTGGGCTTTCTGGTTTAGAGCGCAATAATATTTTTTAGAAATATTACGCAAAGGTTTTAAAATATAACAGAAATATTTCTAAAATGTTCTGGAAATATTTCTGCAACTCAACAAAAATATTTCTGAAATGTTTCTTAAAATATTTTAGAAATGTTGTGCAAAGGTTTTAAAATATAACAGAAATATTTCTAAAATGTTCAAGAAATATTTCTGCAACTCAACAAAAATATTTCTGAAATGTTTCTTAAATTATAATGAAAAAGTTCTACAAACTATTTTGAAAATATAACAGAAACAGAAAAATCCCAAAAATATTTTAGTGATAACGTGAAAATGTGGGGAAAATGTTTCTGTAGCATTATTAAAAATGAACTGGAAATGTTGTTGCGACATTGTTGGAACGCAATTACAATATGTGAAAAGATTTTAAAATATAACAGAAATATTTTTAAAAAATGATCTGGTAATATTTCTGCAACTCAACGAAAAATATTTCTGAAATGTTTCGTAAAAATATAACAAAAACATTCGGCCGAATATTTTTAAAATATGAGAAGAATATTTTCGTGTTTAGTGGGTACCCAACCCCGGCCGGGACATGTCCTTGTTGGTTCGAGGGAGGGGAGGGGGTTGAGGGGCTAAAGGCCCTTAGTTAAAATGTGGTGGAAAGTATCCCCCACAATTCAAGGAAGAAACCCCTTATTTCTTTCCTCTGTAAAAATGTCAATATTTTGCAGTAAGTGTTTTTAAATTTGCACAATATGTCCCACCAAATTGCATCTAGGGAATCTCATATTATTAAAAATTTTCCAAAAGGGAAGGGGAAATCCCTCTCCTTATACACGTTCACCATACACCTCGACAGCGGTTCCAAACAACGTTCAAAACCACCTAAAACAGCTTTCTACCCCTATGTTTTCGTTAAGTATGTTTTTTCATTACACGTTGATGGGAGACACTACTCGTTTCTACACCTAGCTATTCTCTACAGACCAGCCCACATCGTCATCACAACCCTCGGCCATGACAGATTCCTGTCTTACTCTAAACAAGCACATTGCAACGTGCAGCTTTTAATTTCTGAATTCCACATAAATTTTTCTTCTTGCGTATAGCCTTTAGGCTAAAGTCATTTGATATATTGTACGTCTAAACTATATATCCTCTGCTTCAGTAATATTTTCGGTCTAGAAGAAAGCCTCCAAATGAGCACCAACAAGTTACCTTTGGCATGCCATAGTGTGCTTTTCTACGCGTTGAATTCAATCCGTGTTATGTCCTCACCTGTCAACCATACACTACGCACACGGGGCACGTAGCGCTGCCCGAACCAAAACTGCAAGGTACTGTAAAAACAAACGCATATTATATTAGGTTATTCCAAGATACCGAATTAGCCGACAAACTAAGAACACGCCCTGATTATCATGCATCTGCTCGTAATGCAGTACGTTGGCGCAGAAAATACTATAGAGATGTATGGATATAGCGTGCATGTATTCGACTTACCGGTGCTTGCTGCCCGCGCAAGTAGCTAGACCGTACCAATGCATGCACAGAATATTTTGGCTGTGTGGCAAGGGTGTGGTACGTATTGGCACATTGCACAGGATCCGGATAGGCGCTTATTACCGTTAACAGGAGATCGGCTGAAAACTGTATCACGGGAAGGGTAATGAACCTCACGTCGAGTGAGGCAGCAAAATCCTTAAAAGAAGTGAGTTTGAGACAGCAACATCCTTTAAACAATTGAGTTTCAACATTACGTTGAGTGAGACAGCAACATCCTTAAAACAAGTGAGTTTAACATGTAATTATAGCATGTCATGCATTTTGGCAATACACACGATTTTAGGCCTAGGCCTAGTATTTACACTTAGGATACGTTAGGCGTAACCTACAGTCTGAGTAGCCTAGGCATGGTATCCATTCAAATCATTCCTTTACGAAATTACGCCCATGCATTGTAAGTATCAAAACGTCCCACACAATGTCACTGCGGTATCCAGTCAAAACGGCCCCGCGTTTTACGGCCTACCAAAACGTAGCCTACCCGCTTTTTACCAAAACGTCCCGTGTTATAACATATGTCGGCCTATACAAAGATGTCCCGTCTGTGAATGATGCGTATAATAAAACATCTGTTAATTTTTAAGTAAAGAGAAATTGTAGGCCTAATTAGTAATTGCAGTTAATTAATTGGAGGTAGGTGAGAAATAATTAATAGCCTAGATCTTTGGTTCCGAAGAGAAATATCACGAGTCACCACACGAAAAAATACTTAGGCATAACCACCCCGCCACGCTAACCTTAGCTGGGTAACAGCTTACCAGTCAAAACGACCCCGTACCAAAACGTCCTCGTGCCTAAACTCCCCCATGACAAAATGTCCCCGGTTTGAACCTTTGGTAGTTTTATGATAGTTTGGTAACTATTTGGTGAGATTCTTGAAATGTTTTTATTAACGTTAGGCTAGCTAGTTTTTCTTTCTTTTTTAAGAAATATGAAAATGCACACTAAAATTTACCTTCACGATCATACTTTAAATGCAGTCTGACGTGTTGTTATAGCTTACATCATACAAGGAGGTGTTGCACTTTGTAGTGAGAAAGTCGAGTGGGCACAGATTAGGTACGATTAGCACGACTCTAAGTACTTTGACGCGATTTCTCGACCTTGACCCCCTTCCCAAACCAAATCATTATCTGATTATGTTTGATCAATATTTTTCCGATTTAATATGAGCAACAAAAAAATAAAAATATTCAAAGAAAAAGGAAACAACAACAATACATATTACATAGGCATGCATCGGTTATCACACTGCATGCCATTTACATACAATCATTTGCCGCCGGTGTACTACCCTTCCATATTGATTATAATTTTGGGGGATGTCGTTACAAAAATGATAGGACTAATAATCGGTGGCGTAGCCAGGATCTCTCTCAAGGAGGTAGGAGCCCCAGGTTTTGACTCAGAATTCTTTGTCAATACTATTTTTAATTGCCACGCGTTTTGCGTGTCAAACCTGTAATTACCTGTGGCAAAGTGTGGCAACTGGCAAACTCGTATCAGTTTCATGGGAAAACACAGGTTTCCCTGCAAAAACCTGTGAAAACCCATGGCAGACACGTGAGAAAACCTGAGGATTTGGAATCAATTGACACACGTTTTTTTTGTAAGGGATATACACTCACATACACACACGCCAAGCTGAATACACAGGACCCTTTTGCTAAAGCAAGGAACCAAAAACGTTTTTGTACTACTTCAGATGTAGTAGTATTGTCCATGGGTGCTACAGCAAGGGCGGATACAGGGGAGGGGTCCAAGGGGTCCGAACCCCCCCCCCCTTTTTCCGAAATACGACGTACAAAGGGGTCCGGACCCCCCTTTTTTCGGGAATAAAAAATATTTTCCAGAGAGAAACTACGACAGTCGTAGTTGCTCTTCCGTATTCACCAGAAGTAACCTGCTGAAATGGCGTAATAATCAGAAACTTATACGAAAACTTCGGCAAGTTTTTGCTTAATCTCTCCATTTACTTCCTGTTAACGGTGACCCTGGTATGACTCCAGGTGACTTTTGACCAAATATAATTCCACGAGGCGTTTAATTAAAAAACGTATTTTGTTTTCTGTAACATTTTTTTTTTCAAAATTACATTTTTCGCGCGCTACGCGCGCTTCCATCTTCAGTTACATTTTTCTTCAACTGTCAAACACCCGTTTCAGATATGTTGGCTTTAATTATAAGTAAAGGTTCCACAATCATTTCATTTTTCTTCCGTGTGGGCGTGATTCTAAAGAAACACAAAATTGAATCGATAAGAAGTTTTGCTCTCTTTGTGTTATTTTTGGAAGATTTTAAATTTAGACGCAACATCATATTTTTCAAGAAATCTGAAAGTGTCTCAGTGCTGGTTCCGGGGTGGTGGACGAGGTCTATTCCCCCGCGACCAGTAGCCCGGCGTCTTGGTTTAATTTGCTCTTAAAGACAGGCACTCATCATCCCAAGTACATTTTTGGTTCTTGAATTGGCATCAAAGTCAAAAGGTGCAAGGCTGGTCTCACATTACACAACATGAACAGAGTATTTTGATTACATATTATGGCATTGTATGTCTTCCAGGATATTTAGTCTACACAAGGAGGCTTTCAAGACAATTTTGGGATTGGCTAGGATTATATCAGTTGAGAAAATTGGAACTTGTCTGGGATGAGGAAGGGGAAAAGTCTTCCACCGAAACCCAAGTTTCCTATCTTTCCTTAAGAGGAATGAAATATTTTCAATTTTTCTTCAACAGAGCCCTAAATTTTTTTGCGCGCTTCGCGCGCCCAAACTTATGCGTTCGGCATTCTTTCGGCAAACCGTCGCTTCTGGCGGGGGTTACGGGTTTGCTGGATCCCTAACGAGAGCTTGGTCCCCTCCGTCGGGCATATCCTTTCACCACTCCTTGCTAAGTCTTTAAAAGCAGTTTTCACCAGTGGCAAATAAATTTTCTGCAAAATGTCGGCCCGCTTCGCGTGCAATTCTCACAATCAAAGTTGCACCACCGATGAACATTATTACCCGTGAACTATTCTAGCCAAAGCTAGGGGACGGCTCAAAAGTCCTGAACTGTACGCCTCCGCTTGCGGAGCTGAAAAAGCATCATCGTGATCATATAGCCTTGTTCCCTTCACTTTTCGAGACTTTCCATGTCTCTGTATTGCGAAAGTAGGGGAAATTCTCACGAGAAGGGCGAAATTTTCGCGCGCATGTGCACACGTACAGCCGACACCGTTAAGCTGTTTTAGGCTTGAGATATCATCCCATGTGGTCCCCGCAAACTGGTTATCATATGACAGCACGACTGACATAGGCGTACGAGGCGGGGGCAGGGGGCAGACTGCCCCCAAAGAATTTCTGAGGTCGAAAATTCGGGGCAAAAAATGACAAAAATTCGGTCACAGAGTAGGTGAAATTCCGGCAGAGAAGAAGAAAAAGTGAAAAGATTGCCCAAATTTTCTACTGAGTTCCCGAATTTTTGATCGAATTCCTGAAAAATGTGGAAAAATTTCCACGCCCTTCGCGCACATGCAGTTGTTTGGTGTTCTATTTTATGCACCTGAACTGCAAAGAAATTCGAAAAAAAGATTCTGACATGCACAGTCCTAATCACTTCCATATCCAGATTTCATAAGATATAAGTAAACATGCTAATGGCATATGTAGTCTAACAATTTACTGTTCACTTCACGCAGTGTGGTTCTGATTTACTACCAAGAACTGAGTAAAAAATTCACTTAAGCAAGACGAAAAGACTTCCTTAAAAAGTAGAAATTCTTGGAAATATATCCAGCTCAAATTTAGCACTAAATGTAGCACCATTTTGCATCTAGCCCACCTTACGTGAGCAAAAATTTTCCCAAAGGGGAGGGGGACACCCCCTTTTTTGAGATTCGGGCAAAAATTTTCTGCCCCCAAATTGGAAGAGTCCCGTACGTTTATGACTACTGACTACAAACATAACCCTTCTTCGGTGCCCCCGGCCCTGCTTGCCTGGAAAGTGAAGGCCTGAGAAGTGTCATTTCCGGAGATCTAGGAGGTATTTTAAGACAAAAAATTCTTGGTAAGCTACACGCCAACTAGTGATGGCCCTTCACTTAGATTGTGTCGAGGATTCAATAATTACCTGGACCCCCCCCCCCTTTTTGAAAAAACCTGGATCCGCCCATGTACAGTTGACCACGCAAAACACTAAGTATATCTGTAAATTTACTTGAAGTTGCGCAGCTTAATCATTTAACGTAATGAAACTTAATTAATAACCAGGGCTTTGAGTTGGAAATAGTTTTAGTTACAAGGATGATACTCCGTTAGGTGACATGATTTGTGTTTGGGGGTATTTAAATAAGGCAGGCGTTAGGCCCATAGGACACTGTAATGACTTTCAAAACTGCATGTTAGCCAGTTTGGGACAAAGTTTGATACTGATAGAGCAAACCTTTATTGGATTGGTGGTAGTGCAAAGTTGGCAAATATCCGACCTATTCGAATGCATGGTGTATATTTAAATGAATTCAAGATGACCCAAATTATCAAGGCTTTAACAAACTCGAACAACAGGAGAAACTTAATTTAGAAAAAATGAAAAAAAAATAAAAACAAAAACAAAAAACAAAATAGCAAATAACCATAATTGAACGTCAACCCAACGACATAGCATTGAAACTCATGATGCTAGAATCTTATAGCAAAAAAGCCAGCAACTACTTGACCATCAATCACATTTAACAGGCTTTTAGAAACCACCAAAGCAAGCCCCTTACCTACAAGTAGATAACTGACCAAAGGTCAACAGCTGTATGTGGGTTGTTATCGCTGCTAATATAAATAAAGTAATATACACAGGGTTGTGTATAGCAATACTGTTAATTGCTTGTGCACTGCTCTAAGTCTATTCACTGTCAGCTTCCAGTAAGTGGTATTTTTTGTTCTTTTGGTGAGTGTGCATAAGTACACAGTCAACTCAAGCGGGATTTGAGTATAATTTTAGGTAAGGGTTGAAAAGTAAAGGTATACGAAAATCAGTTTTAATTGTTGAATATCTCAATCTTTCCATTCTATTCCCACCAACTTGCACCAACCCCCTGGCGAAATACGGGATTACAGGGGGTGAACTGGGTGCACTCCCCTCGCTTTTTTCCAGAGCTTAATAATAGATTAAGAAAAGTAATAAAAAATGACCGAAAGGAAGCGAGACAATACAAGTTATGAGAGAATTTTTTATATCCTATTATGGTTAAAATTTCAGTGTCAAAAGAAGGAAAGCAATTCAAATACGGTAACATAAAAATGGCAGGAAGATTTTTCTAGGCATACTTTGCGCGCCCCTTTAAAGAAATTACTGGCTAATTCAATTGAAAATTTTGTCTGCATGGCACCATAAATTTCTTTCAAAGCACGGGTGTCTCCTACGCGCCATACTATTGTGACTTGAAGCTCTTAGACTAGTGTCACTGAAGCACTTATGAAGGTCATTAAAAGCACCATGATCCTTTCAAACAAAATCCCAAGCCCTAGCTACCCATGTATAGGGAATCGCAATTCTCGACAATATTACGGCGTGCTTTGCATGAGCCTAATATAAATTGAAGTCTCTTCTGTACTGAAGTCCGTAATAGGAAACTTTGATAGAATTTCCTTATTTCCTTATTTCGTTACAGAGGGATTTCAATCACCTGACTTTAACCAACTAGACCCAATTTTAAAGGGCAAGATAGCGCATCTTTTTTGTCTTGAAGGGCAAGATCGTACGTCTCATTGGTTTTGACGGGCACGCGTCCATTGTGTTACAGTAGTATCTATGGTTATGCCGTGCGCGTGAGCTGTAAGTTCGCTTACTACGTGTGTGTTTTGCCCTTCAGTGCCTGAGAAATCCATTGCGCGTGACGTCACATGAAATTCCTATATAGTTAAATTCCTGTAGGCAGTTCCAGTAAATTACTATTTCCTAAACCCTCGCAACACCTCCGTCTCGCTGTATATAGTGTTCAGCTTACGCACCACCTACCACCATTCTCAACCAATTAGCTGCCGATGCCCATGGCAATGTCTATATAAAACCACCCATAAAACACTTCATTGAGTATCATAGAGTATACTCAATAACCCTCAAATCGACACTAGCTTATTTTTCAAACCAATGAAAAGTTGAGGGGACGTCCCGGACCATCGAAAAAATATTGAAACATGAAAGAAAGATCCATAGAGCAGGAGAAATAGATTCTTATATCCTGCTCTATGGAAAGAACGTATAGGCACCTGGTGAAAGCAGGAAAATTTTTTATGTAATGAACAATACTGCATTTAAAACTAACTAAAGAAAAAAGAAAGGCTCTACTTAAATGTCTCTCTCGAACGCAATTCAATGCTGTCTTTTCGGGGTACGTCTCGCGTACCCGTTTTAAATGTTGTTTCGGGATTCGGAGTTACTTCCTGTAGAACATTTTGCTTGCCATAGCTTCATACAAACTCTTCCATTATCATTAAAACCATCAATGCCCCATGGTCATACGCAGCGGAGGCGGAAGTTCCCCTTTCCCCTGAACTTTTAAAACAATTTTTGTCGCCATCGATTCGTGTAAATTTACGAACTTTTTTAAAGATTGTTTACATGCCAGTTGTTAGGCACGGAAATTGTCATTTTCGTTATGGTAATATGGCAGAGGTGCTAACTGCTAAGTGAAGAAGAGGGGGGGGGGGTATAAAACCCTCTCCTTGAGGATACCTTTCGTAACTTATATTACTCATATCGTAAAAAAGCAACTTTTTCAGCGCGCTTCGCGTGCACCCACTCTATGTTCTAGACCTCCCATTCTTTGAATTATTGTTTTGAAGCCAAGGAAAACTCTCAAAATAATCCGCCCCGTTTCCTCAAGCCCCTCTGTTTTATCGATCCTTGCCGACTGTAGTCATACGGGATAACAGTATAATTGAGAAGAGTCAAGTTGTGATTTTTGTGGTCTGTTAAGTACCCACCTTATGTCATTCAAAGTTGAAGCTACAGTGCATCATTTTAATGTGTACACTTTCGTACATACCCCTGAGCTTCCGTCCCCTGCTCCCCCACCGGGGCTCTGTCCCTGGATCCCACCAGGGACCCTGCGGCACTCCTGGGTCTCCACGCATTTAGAGGGATGCTTCCATCTGGGTTCCATCCTCCAATATCAGACATCAAACCCTTCCTTTGCCTCTCCCCTTCCCCACAAAAAATATATTTCCAACTCTATATGCAATAACTGTAAAAGTGTTTTGGACATGAGCCCCTTTTAATGGGTTGGTACTTTAAATTTACCCTAGTTTATGTTTCGTTATTAAATGGTTTGGGCTCCTTCAATCCATCACAGACCATTTTAATGCAACTGTCGTGATCTGCACATTGCCTGTCGGCTGTCATTTGAGAACCTTAGTACTGCTAGACACCATACTAAAATTTTTAAAAGGTGCATTGGTGAGCATTGGCAAGTATACTTTTCTGCTCCTGCATCATGTTAATGTCCCTTCCACCTCAACCCACCTAAAGAAGAATATTCAATATCACCCTTTTTGGGAACTGTGGCATGCCTAAAAAAACCCACGGCTCACATAAATGAAAGGATACGTTTTAATAGGACAAAGTGCATTCACATTTGATGTTTTCTTGAGTCATGTACGAATTTATGAGCTCCTAGCTTCCTTAACTCTTACAACTCATCTCCCTTTTTTTCTAAATTCTGGTACTGCGTAGAGTATGTAAACAAATTATGGATTAATCGTTAAAACTTTATTTGTATTGTTTTCTTCTACGCCCAGGGCAATGCAACTCCCCTCCCCATCCCGTTCTTCATAATTATTGAAAACTAATGCTGTATATATCGTTGTCAGTTCTGTTTTGTTGTTGCCAATTGTCATCACGATAAAAAACATAGCAACTCAAGTGTAGATAGAGAGGGTGTGTGACAAGGGTGACTTTCGTCATGCCCCCACCTGTCAGCGCGCTGTGACTTTTCCATTCTGTACACTAGTACTACTGTAGGTTCAGTCATAATAAAAATCACAACTGGGCAATTGGACATATGGTATATATATATATATATATATATATATATATATATATATATATATATATATATATATATATATATATATATATATATATATATATATATATATATATATATATATATATATATATATATATATATATATATATATATATATATATATATATATATATATATATATATATATATATATATATATATATATATATATATATATATATATATATATATATATATATATAGCCCTGGAGCGGACGTTGATCGCCCCGAAGACTATATAACGGTATCAAACTGTGGGTTAATGGTCTGTAAACTGGCCTGCGATGCCTATAATGCCGAGTACAATGTCGTTAAACTCAACAGCCTTCAGAGAAATAACGAAGGAAAACTCCAAGGAGCATTTCCAGCAACCGAAGATGTATTGCATCATGATCAAAGTAAACTGGCTATAGATAAGATCAATATCGTATTGTTGATGTTTTACCAGAGATAGTTCGGGAGGGCAAGGGTGTTAGAGGGCATATCTTCCCCAATTCCGTACCATATTGATCCAATCCACACCACCTCTCCGTAAACAATGATCGTGCCTTACAATATGGAAGCCGAAAGTGGGGGGAGGGGGTAAGCCGAAAGTGGGGGGGGGGGCGTAATCTTGGAAATTTACACAGTTCGATCGATGTCATAAAATTTTGCTTTGAATTTTCCTGAGAGGCAATTGCCCTGGCTGCCTCTCGGCTTTGTACTGCAAGGTACGCCCTTGTGTTAGGCCAAGTATCATGTGACAATATGTGACAACTGTGTAAACAGCTGAGATTCAACTTGAAGAGCAGTAAGAATGCCATGACTTTCGATATGGGACAGGCGCACCTGGCAGGGAAGGAGGAGGAGGTTCCCTCGAGGATATTTTTCTTATTTTTTCTATTTAATACTCATGTTGAGTATAAAAGTCTGAAAAATAATATTTTTAGTGAGCTTTGCGGACATGCACCCAATCTGAGAATTATATAGTCCTCTCACCGTTACTTCTTGTAGGACAATTTCAGTAAAACGATTGTTGCAGGAAATCTTCCGAATGATCAATCCTCCCCCTCCTTCCTCAAGCCCTCTTCATCTTCAATCTTGGCCTGCTCTTAGCCATACGGATTAAGGCTATTACTGAAAAACGTCGAATTGTAATCTCTGTGGACTGTCAACTAGTGCCCATCTAATGCCATTTGAAGAAGCTAAAATGAACCTTTCTATAATACCCGCAATGTATCGGAATACCCCAGAGCTATATGGGGCTCCTCTCCCTCGACCCCACCAGGACATTGCCCCTAGACCCCGGAAACAGCACCAGAGGCGCCGTTTGGTATCCCAAATATTAATCGCCCCTTGAAGGAAAATATTTTCTCTCTAGAAATAATCTAGAATAACTCCATGCATTATTGTCTTAACAACCCTATCATCGTAATGCTGGTCATCAGGCATGGCAGTCGCACAGGCACAGGGAGGGCAAGTACATCTATCCATTTCATCAACCGCCTAAACTCTTTCCTCAACTTTCACTTCCATTTTCTTTCTTATTCCCAATCATCCTAATTCATGAATGGCTTTGTTGATCATGTGACAGTACTATTTTTTTTATTGAATTTTTTTTTTAAATTCATGGACTGAATACTCCTTGCATTTCAAAGTTGAGGTACTTTCATCTGAGGTACTTTTAAGGCAAATTAGAGGCGATTTGCAGTGTACTGATCTTTCAAAAGCAATTTGATGCAACTGTCTATTTGCCGTTATAGGCACAAAAATAATCAAAATTCTTAAGTCTTTTCTCAACGACTATTTTTCGTAAGTAATCCTCATCTGAAATAATACAGTGAAATTAATTCAGTTATTCCTCCATGTCCTTGTCTCTGCATGTCTTTCAGTTATTCCTGTTCATGTGAATGTTAACGTTGAAGTGGTGATCAAGAGCTGGAATTAATGCCCGTGGAAGACACAACCCTTTGACTTCTAAGTAATAACAATCCTACAGCAGTCCAGTTATTTTGCTTTATGCCCTTCAACCTGAAAGTAAAGCACTGTACTCTTCAACTTCAAAACGTACTGTAGAAAATGAAACAGAATCACTCACAGACATCTGACGCTGACGCTCTAAACGCATTTCAAAGTGGGTTAACCCAGGGTGATCTATGGCATTTTTTGAAAATTAACACCCTGTTTGTAGTGCGACCACGGGAAGTGGGTCTCCAGACATGTTTAATGGACACAGTCCACTGGTAATAAAACTGCAGTTGACCTGATCTGAGGTCACCCGTTGAGAACGACAGGCATTAATCAGCTGCAAGCTCAAGGACAAATGCGGCAATCTCAGCTGACGTTTGTTTGTCATGATTGATGTTGCGATTACCTACCGCAATGCATACTTCAGGAAGCTACTATTGCTCCAAAAAGTTACGACGTCCACAGACACGCCTTTTACTTGTTTCTTCTGAGCATAAGTAATGCTCTGAGTGATCGCTCCCTGGCTATACACTTCATGCATAGTACAGAAAGTCTCTCTGAATGGTTTTCATTCGATGTGTTTGGCATTATTTATAATAGCAAGCAATATTAATTAAAAATACCACATTTAATTAACAATTTGAGTAGGGCAGTCAGAATGTGCATGCCCAAAGCTAAGTGGCAAGGATAACGAACTAAGAGTTACTGCCAGGGCTGTACACAAGTGGGGACTGGACACTGGCCAAATTACGAAATTTTAGGCATTAAACTGATGCATTTTAACTTCAAGACCAAACGACATTTGGTGGGCACTAACACACCACAAAAATCAAAATTTGACTTTTTTCAGTTATATTCTTACTCCGTATGAGGTCTGACTAACAGACGGCTGAGATCTAGTAGCCAGAGGTACGCCGAAAAAGTTGCATTTCTAGACGTTTTAGTGATATGAGTAATCTAAAAGCTAAGAAAAGTATTCTGAAAGAGGGGACGCCCCTCCCATGCCCCGTTTGCTAAGAACCTGTCCCTTAATTGTACTGGAAATGGCACTTTCCGTACCTTACAACCGCGGTACATCTAAACATAATCTTTAAATAGTCGGTAAATTTACACCTATCGATGTGATAAAACTTTTGCTTCGAAAATTTGTGGGGGAGGGGGGAACTGCCCTTCCTCTCCGTACGATCATGTTGCGTTGGTGGTTACAATGATAATGGAAGAATTTTTCGGAGCGGTGACCAAAGCTAGATGTTCTACAGGAAGTAATTCCGAAACCCGATAGAATATTTCACGGGAAGCCCGCCGAAGAAATCTTTAACCCTAAACACTGACGGCGCAAAACCGCCGGAGGGTAGAAACTGAGAGTCCTCCCCAAATATTATTTTTTTATAATTTGACGTCTTTTTCGGTCATTATGGACCATTTCTAGAACCTGCTTCTCGTAATTTGAAATGCTTATGAATTATTGTGTTTTGATGATTGCGAATTTAACCCTTTGTCTCCCGAATTAATTGAGAGAAAACGAGGCGACTATTCCGGAGCTTGTTAAAGAGCTTATAAGCCTCAAAGGGTTAAGAGAGAAACCGTCAGTAAATTTGATGAGGATGGTGATAGTAGCTGGTGAGTAAACATCAATATATATATATATATATATATATATATATATATATATATATATAGTAGGTCGAGGAATTCAAAATCGAATGTATTACTATTTACACTTTCGACCTATATATATATATATATATATATATATATATATATATATATATATATATATATATAGGTCGAAGAGTTAATAATTATATATATATAGTTAGTAACTATATATATGTATATATATATATATATATATATATATATATATATATATATATATATATATATATATATATAGTAAAACAGAAAAGTTCCACGTATACTTCGAGGTAAAAAATAAAATAGAGAAAGGAATGCAATAATGAGCATAACTGGTTGATTTTAGGAGTAAAAAGATACAAAATGTATTTCGAAATTTTCGGTCCCTCTGGGACCTTCGTCAGCGAGATCTTAAGGCAAAATGAATACCATAACTGCACAAAAAGCTGTATGTAATTACAAGCAAAAGAAGGGATCAAATTGTTTGCTGGAACGTGTACTGATTTAGAAGACCAAGGTCTTTGTTAAGTCCGGTGATGTGTGATTTAAGCTTCATTATCCAAACAAGTTCGGTACGCTTTCGTTGTTCTGCTCAAATAAAGTTATTGCGATGAGGATTACTGTAAGATTTTCGAAGGAATGGTGGGGAAGGTTAAAGTGCTCTGCTACTGGTAATCCAAGAGCATTGTCACGGATTGACTGCTTGTGGTTGTGGAATCTTAGACGAAAGGAAGTCCCAGTTTCACCCACGTAGAGCTTGTCTTTACATAGATTATAAAGGAAAATATAAACAACATTACAGGAATCACAATTAAGGTAAGGAGGAATGATCGGAAAATTTATGTTAGGGATGTTGATACGTTCTTCAGTCATAATATGCTTGCAGATTTGGCAGCGTTTTTTATTGCAGTGAGTGTTGCCCTTTGAGACGTAGTCTGAGGTCCGTCAGTAATTTGGAGGAAGTAAGAAGTCTCCTAAGGTTGGGGGGCTGGCTCAATGCTAGGAGAGGGGGTCGGAAAAATGCCCGAAAGGGCTGGATCGTCTTTGAGGGAGACAAAAGTTTGTTTTAAGATGCTTGCAAGATTGGGAATAAGGGGATGGTACTTAAGCACAATTGGTATTCGCGTATTGGGGGTTTTAGTTTTACAGGATAAAAGGTCCTGGCGATTAATTGAAGCAGCTTTAAGTATGCCTTGTTTGATATACCCTGTGGATGGGGTAGCCGTTCGTTAGAAAGTAATCGGTGTGGGAAGAAACCGAACGATCTTAGACAGCGGGGTCAGAGCAAATACGTTTGGTGCGAAGACATTGACTATAAACTATTGACTTTTTAAGTTTCTGAGGATGGACACTATAGAAATGTAGCAAGAGATGTTTGTCTGTGGGTTTGCAGTATAGGGAAGTCGAGATGAAGTCTAGACGCAGGAACCATCTCGACTTCCCTATACTGCAAACCCACAGACAAACATCTCTCATCGGTGTAGTACACCGTGTTCGTTCTGTACGACCGGTTTGCCCGTGCCTTTCTTCAGTGTGTTTCTTCTCTATTTCTACTTCATTGTTGTTCAGTTGCATTTCTTTGCCACCTGATGAAGAGTCTATACTCGAAACGTCGTGGAATTTTCCGCAAACTTTTAGCACTTCATACAACCTTCATCGACCTACATACTACTATAGTGCTCCGCAGCATTTCGACCCTTTATATATATATATATATATATATATATATATATATATATATATATATATATATATAAAGTACTTTCTTTCGACCTACATGCTAACTTCGATCTACCAACCACGACCTACTGATTATTCATTCCCGCTTCGGGACTACCATGGTAACAAGGAGAAAAAATTGAATCACGCGAGGTATTTTTAACCTCGTTGTCACTTCTGTGAATCACGAGCCATAACTGGTGTAGTGGTTACAGACTCTGCCCGGAAAGGTGAGGATGGCGGGTTCAAACCCTCGGCGGGTCAACTTTTCTCGCTGGTATTTTCTGTGAACCTTTCTCACTGTGATAAGGGCCATGCTCTATCTTAGGATTGGTATAAAATTCAAGATCGAATGTATTACTGTTTACACTTTCGACCTATATATATATATATATATATATATATATATATATATATATATATATATATATATATATATATATATATATATATATATATATATATATATATATATATATATATATATATATATATATATAAATCGTGAAACAGGAAACAAATAAATGCATCACTAGTTGACTTAAAGAGTACGAAATAATCCAAGATTTAATTCGAAATTTTCGGTTCCCCTGGAACCTTCGTCACTTCACTGTCTGATCTCGCTGACGAAGGTTCCAGGGGAACCGAAAATTTCGAATTAAATCTTGGATTATTTCGTACTCTTTAAGCTAACTAGTGATGCATTTATTTGTTTCCTGTTTCACGATTTATTTTCTCGGAGTACACGTGGAACTCTCCTCTTTAATTATATATATATATATATATATATATATATATATATATATATATATATATATATATATATATATATAATATATACATACATACAAAATGAGAACGAATGCAATAAAGAGCATAACTGGTTGATTATTGGAGTACAAAACTTAAATTTACTTCGAAATTTTCGGTTCCCCTGGAACCTTCCTCAGCGAAATCTTACAACAAAGTGAGTAACTTAATCAAGAAAAATACAAGCAACAGACAATGTGCTGGAAGTTAGATAAACCAACATAATAGGATTAAAGCGTTTGGTGAAAGGTATACTGATTAAGAAGACCGAGGTCTTTGTTAAGTCCAGTGAGGTGTGATTGAAGCCTCCTTATCCAAATTAGTTCCGTACGTTTACGGTTTTCTGTGCAAACAAAGTCGCTAGCTATTTGAGTTACTTTTAGATTATCAAGGGCATGACCGGGGAGATTGAAGTGTTCAGCTACTGGGAATCCAATAGCGTTGTCTCTAATAGACTTTCTGTGGTTATTAAACCTAAGGCGGAAGGAAGTCCCGGTTTCTCCAACATGACAATAGATTTGTTCCTGCGTAGTTGTTTAATAGCAGCAAATTCCCCTTTGGAAAGATTGGTGTGAACGTCGTCAGTAGCATGGCTTCGTAAGAAATCGTCAAGGTGTTTTTTGGCAGATTTGGCAAAACTGATTGTATTTATCCTAAAGAACAACTTCTTTACTTTTAATGGTAACTTTTTCCACCAAATTAAAGGGACCGCCATGGGCACAAAGATGGCACCCTGTTATGCAAATATTTTCATGCATAAACTTGAAGTTTTAATGTTATCTAGTTTTCCTTTGAAACCATTACTCTATTATCGCTACATTGACGACATTTTTTTCATTTGGACCCACGGCAAAGATTCCCTCGAAAGCTTCAAAACTCATGTCAATGCTTTCCATGAGAGCATTAAATTCACTTTCGAGGTTTCCAGTACTCGAATCGCGTTCCTTGACATACTGATGACAATGAAGGCTGGCGCCATTGCAACTTCCCTCTATTGCAAACCCACTGACAAGCATCTTTTACTACATTTCGACAGTGCCCACCCTGCCAATCTCAAAAAGTCGATTGTTTACAGCCAATGCCTTCGTACCAAACGTATTTGCTCAGACCCGGTTGACTATGACCGTTCCATCTCCTCCCTTACCGGATACTTTCTTTCGTGCGGCTACCCTATCCGTATCATAAAACAGGGTATACGCAAAGCGGCTCTAATCAATCGCCATGACCTTCTGACTTATAAAATCAAGACTCCCAACAAACGTATACCCCTTGTGTTTGAATTCCACCCCCTTATCCCCAGTCTTGCACGTACCTTAAAACAATCCTTTGCATCCCTCAAAGACGACCCTACCCTCTCTGACCTATTTGCTGATCGCCCTCTCCTTGCGCTACGCCAGCCCCCTAATCTTAGGAGACTCATCGCTCCATCCCAATTACCGACCTCTGATGAGTCCACTAGGGGTAATACTTGTTGCAACAAACAACGCTGCCAAATCTGCAGACATATCAACACTGGAGATCGGGTCATCATCCCTAACATAAAATTTCCGTTAAAACCCCCCAACCTTAATTGTGATTCTTGTAATGTTGTTTACATATTTCATTGTAATCTGTGCAAACACGGACTCTATGTTGGAGAAACCGGGACTTCCTTCCGCCTTAGGTTTAATAACCACAAAAAGTCTATTAGAGACAACGCTATTAGATTCCCAGTAGCTGAACACTTCAATCTCCCCGGTCATGCCCTTGATAATCTAAAAGTAACTCAAATAGCTAGCGACTTTGTTTGCACAGAAAACCGTAAACGTACGGAACTAATTTGGATAATGAGGCTTCAATCACACCTCACTGGACTTAACAAAGACCTCGGTCTTCTTAATCAGTATACCTTTCACCAAACGCTTTAATCCTATTATGTTGGTTTATCTAACTTCCAGCACATTGTCTGTTGCTTGTATTTTTCTTGATTAAGTTACTCACTTTGTTGTAAGATTTCGCTGAGGAAGGTTCCAGGGGAACCGAAAATTTCGAAGTAAATTTAAGTTTTGTACTCCAATTATCAACCAGTTATGCTCTTTATTGCATTCGTTCTCATTTTATATATATATATATATATATATATATATATATATATATATATATATATATATATATATATATTATATATATGTAATTATCTATATCTATATGTTATATAAGGTTCACGCCAAGAACGCCAATTTTTTTTATCGAGAATTGCGATTCTTTATGGTACGTGGGTAGGGTTTTGGATTACGTTTGCAAGGACGATGGTGCATTTGATGAGTCTGAGTTACATTAGGGCTCTCAGTGACCCTTATTTCAGAGCTTCAAGTTACAATTGTGTAGCACCTATAGGGGGAGTACTAGCGATATCGTAAAAAAAAAACATTAAAAAATACAAAAAATATGCTCAAGAGGGTTAGGGGCGTTTGCCACCGTCGCCCTGCTTAGCTACACGCTTGATAATGCGCAAACGCCCAAACGTCACTTGAGCTGAATGTTATATCCACCCCGGGCCTTGTATACGATTTGTAATCTATGTTATTTTGGCAGTGCATTTATAAAACGGAATACGACCTCAAAACTATAGGTACGTTCCGGTACCTAGGATTTAGTTTGGCAGAGTGTGACAGAAATTTACAACCAACTTTTATGAACCAAAATGAAAATTGCAGTACACAAATTACGCAGGAAAACAAGAAATGATAATGATAGCACCATTTCTCATCTAATCCTTACATGTCTGCCAACTCTCATTAACTCACGCATAATGAGTTCTTCTCACGCTATATAAATTTCTCACACCAACATTAACTTGAAAAAAATATATTCAAAAATATGTAGGGAAGGCTACCGTACGTCAGAAAGGTAAAACGCCAAATTTTGCCTACGATCTCAAAATTAAGAATGCTTGGATGCGACTTTCAAGGCCTGTGAAGGGTCATTTCCTGTAAACTGGGAGGCTCATTTTGCACAAAAAAATTTTGTACGCTATACGCGCGAACCAATCTTTGGCAACCAACTTTGTACTGATAACAAGTCGCAGCAATTGTCATTATTTAGTGATAGTTTGGCGTCTGCGGCATGGCACCCCGGGCAATGTCAGGCACCAGTGCCGGTACCATGATGAGACCGCAGCATAAAGCCTTCCCGAATCCCTCGAGCAATTACACAGTATGATGCTTTAAGCTCATATCAGGCAAACGATACTACAGGAGAGCAAACCAAGCACTTCATAAAAATCGTAGTTTTGCTGATTTTGTTTTTCACGCAGTATTATGACACAATCTTAGAGAAAACCGGTCGGAATTAAGCCTAGACATTATCGAAGTCCGAATATTCCCTCCTGTTATCAGAATATATCAATGTTTGAACATGAAGTTCACTACAATTCGATTTCCATAAGTCATACAAAAGTTAAGACCTCTTCCGGCTTGACAATAACAGCCAGACACCAAGGGGAACTTAAAGGTATGGTACTAGTGCATGATAACATTAATTAGGACTTTTTTCCGATGATGAAAACTCCAGAACTTATGAACCCAAATAGCATATATTTGGATTGTACAAAATAGGTTAGTGTTCTTCATAGCGTGGTCCAAAACAGGGTTGAGACCTTCGATGTCACCCTGTTGCTATTTCATCGGAAAACTTGAAACTGTATACTTTGCAATTGCTATTTTATTTTGTAACAATTATAAGACACTGAATATATACAACATGATGTAGAAACAAGTAGGCAAAATGATCTATTCTTCGAGAGTAAAAAAAAAAAAAAGACTTGAGAAATTTTAAGGGGCGCGCGCAGGGTGCGCCCCCTAAATCCGCCCCTGGTCGAGGCAGCGGTTACAATAAAGGGAAGCCATTCCGATATTTTAATATATTTATATAGGCCTATTTTTATTACCAAGCCTGAAAGCAATCATTATTGTGGGGTTCACCTACTAAACGTTCAGCAGACTTTCTGAATGTTTTATCCCAATCCTTAATTATAAACAGCTTCCCGATCGAGTAGGAGCAGACTTTTTGAAGCTTCTAATCCACCCAAGGTCATTGGCAAGGAAAAGAGCACTAGACGCAAAACACAAAAAGGGCACCCGGCCCAATCAAACGAAATATGCAAAGGAATGACAGAAGCTGCAAAAAAGAATAATGCGTTTGTTTTTGGCTTGGCGTTATAAAATTGCATTTTATAACGCCAAGCCAAAAAACAGAAAAAGCATTATAAATCTCTCAGTCATGTTTCATGCAATCTCAACTTTCAGAAAACAAACTCCATTAAGTGTCACTTTGTATGAAAGATTTGAACTTTTAACTTTACTCTGTACCGGATATCGAAGTGTATTGATGTGCCCCACAACCAGTGGTGGAGCACCAAGTTTCTATCGGGGGGGGGGGGGATAGGGGCGAGATTGGTTCTTGATTGTTATTAATTACCTGCCTCGGATGACAACTCTGCAAGTTCCCTAACTTGCCCCGACTATGTCTATAAAAACTTAGCATGTATTTTTAACATATTTCTTTTTTTTAAGTACCGTTGCATGTTGGAAGAACCTTACAATTCAATCACACGTAATCTATAACATCCTGCTAAACGTTTTACTGTGTAAGAGATAGCGGAAACTTCTAGCATATACAGCCAAATTCTCTGAGCGGGGGTGGTGATCTGTGTCCCTGGTCGATTTCCGAAGAAATTGCTGATTTTTTGTTATCATGATGACCTCAACAGGCGTTTTAAGCTTTAGATTCCTGCATGGAGCGTCCAGGTAGTATAGCTCCATCCATGATTCCTGTAGGGGGTAGGTTGAGGTGTATTTTTGATCAAGTGATGGATCTAGTTATGGCCTAAAGTATCTACCAATGGTTCTCAAACTATCTGAACATTTGCAAATCTTTCGCGCGCTTCAGACCTATACCTTAATGTCTTTATTATCAATACCTCGGATAATAACTCCCGGAGAAGCACAACGGAAAAAGTTAAAAGCTTTTCTACGAACTACCAGGAGAATTAGACTCGCCTTCTGATTGGCAGATAGGGTTTGTTGGGAACTAAACTGTCTCGATGCAGAGCCAGAAGTTTATTCATAAATGATATTTAAAAATTTGCGAAATTTCAGCGTGCCCCAAGCGCTCTCGTCACGGTTTGCACTCCATCTCATGACCATTTTAAGGCAATAATACAGTTCAAGTTTTTTTTTAAAGATAGCACGATTTTGCATCTTCGCCATGCCTAAAATTAACACTCTTCTTGCAGTGACAAAGGAAGGATCCTCTCGTGTAAGCAATCACAGGGATGCATAAAACACATTTTACGCAGAATTGCCGAGAGGTTAACTAAGGTAGCATTACGACATCATCTTTGGTGCACCATCACCACCTCTTCAATGCCAAACTGAGTCAAGGGAACATAGCCCCACCGTTAACAAAGGTCGTCCCCCATCCCGGATTAGTTCCATTATCATCATCGTCGGCACAAAGTGTCATAATCCCCAAGAAAGGACAAATTGTCCCATACAAACTTCAAATGCTCGGTGCCTTGTAGACTGAAATTTCTTTTTCTTCCTTTCCTGAAACTAAATAGAGCGTACCCCCTGCCCTTATAACTTCCTCGTACCGTATAAGTAGCCTGCCTATTTTTCTACCAGATTGGAGGATTTCATCATAAATTGCATAGGCTTTAGGTTGGGTGCATTGGTCTACAGGAGATTTGCAGGCAGTCAACACTGCGACTGCACTGTATAATTAATTGAAATATCCACGAACGAGTCCTGGGGCAGCAAATCGTTTAACTGGAAATCAAACACACATGTCTCCCTCCGAATACCCATTCCCCTGTTCCACTCCACCTTTCGGTTTATGTGTCCAACACTGAGTTACGTGCTAACTTAATTATGCTTAACTGGCAGATGATTGAATGAGGCAATATTCCATAAATTGCTTACAGTATGTCACACATCACACACAACAATGATATAGCAGAATAAAATGGTACAATATTGTAAGTTTCCCATTGCTTAATTATTTTTAATAAAAAAAAACTTGGGTGTGTTTTCGATTTCCAAATAGAAACTAAATCACTTATGTATGATAATTTCATCCTTCTAATCAGAAATTAAAAATTATCTATTGAATAATGAATTCTCAACACAAGTAAAACTTGAAACAGGTGGTTGAGTGACATTTGTTTACCTTGGGGGACATAATCTCCCTCAAAACTACGGCTTCACTGATTGGTGAACAGTACTGAAGGAACAGTTCAGTGGCGTAGCTAGAGGGGGCCTCCGAGGGTGCCTCCGAGGGTCTCTGTCGTAAAATCCTAGTCTCTGTCGGATATAAATAAAAACAATTTATTTTGAAACACTTACAACACTGCTTATGTTTTTAAGCAGAATTACACATCGATATGTCAGCGTGAAAATCAAAAGTCGGTCTCAAAATTGCCCGAAGAGCAAAAAAAAAAAAAAAAGGTTCTCAGAATTTCGAATACTATCAAGATAGTAATCTTTTGGAATTTTTTTGCTTTTGACCCCCCACGAAAAATATCTAGCTACGCCACTGGAACAGTTGTAGTTCATATTTATTGGTAGTGTTGGATGACATTTCCTAGCAAATGCACATCAACATAGAAGTGTTCGATGAAGCATTTATATGGCCGTGTACATTATTATGCAGTGTTAGGCCAAGGTTATAAAATTCGGAACAAACTACCCAGTAATTGTGACTTGTGACTAACTTACCCTCCATTTGAGCAGTTTATTATATAAACCTCACGAATATTACGATTGAATTATGTTAAGTGAAAATAATGCAAATAATAGAGAATAGGCAAAGCACGGTAAAGACTTTTGAAGGGCAAGTAATGAAAAATTATTCTCCTTCATTTGAGACCCTCTTAAATAGTCACATTCCTTTAAGGTCGAGAAAGCCTAGTACAGTTCATGTAAGCCAGTGTAAGCTGACAGTTTATGCAAGCTGATAACGAATTACCGTGACGTTGAATAAACACCTCATGAAGTATTGGTCTCCTTAAAACAACTAAAACCCGGCCTCTTTCCCCTTCAGTCTATTATATGCACCAGTTGCCTCAAGGGTGGACGTTGCCATTGTCCAGATCATGACATGTGATACAGCTTGTTGGAAAGAGATAATTAATTGGCTCGGCGATGGAGATAGTGTCGGGTGTTAGAAAGTGACATATAATCCTACACCACAAAAGTCCAATTTTAAGGGGGGGGGGGGTCGGAAATCTAACTTTTCTAACGGGTTCAATACGGCATGAACTACATTTTACATTATCAGGAATTAAATCAGTCTGATTCGAGTCTACTTGAATAGCAGGCCCAGTTGGATTTTCAATTTTGAGCTATTTTTCGATTACACAGCTTCCCCTCTCCCTCGAACGGTTGTAGCACCAAAAGGAAAAGTCGAAAAGGCTTGCTGTTCCGTTTTGCCTTCAGAAGTCCATCTACCTGATTTAGGTAAACAATCTCCCAGATTAGTTTATCATAACTTATATATTACCCCATCGCTGTAATAAAGTTAGAAGCAGGGTCACAATTTGTGGGTTGTACGGTATAACCTTCAATGGTCAATAACAGTTTATTACCGCTTGAGCTGAGGGTGCATTTATGTTGGAATGTTGGTAGGAGTAGAAGACATTCGTGGTTCGGTCTTGCTATGCGGTCATCAATCTATTAACAAAGGTCACATACAGAGGATTTCTTAAGATCAGTAAGTAGGTCTGAGAGCTTTCAAAAGAAAAGATTTTGCTTTTTCGTGAATTGACCTTTCTTAATTAACTAACGAATCCTTCTCTATAACATGTAACAACAGGCGATCGTTTCAGTCCCGCTCCCGCTCAAGCTGTGTTTACTTGGCGTACGGATCGCGGATAACGGATAGCGGAATAGACACACGCGGCTCGTGGAAAGAATTCTCTTGTGTTTTTTCAATGAAACTGTCTCTTGGCACGCGGAACGCGAAACCCCAGGAGGAACGCGGAACGAATTCTCAATGTCGAATTCTTTTCGAATTCTTTCCGTCTTCCGCGCGCGGAATATTGGTGATGTCATCATGCAGAATGAAAAGAAGCTGTGTAAACTCCTCACGTTTCAACCGAAAGTACCTCTGAAACATTTGCTCGTCTAAACTGAGCTCTTGTACCAGGTTGTTATAAGCTTCTTGGGCTTTTCTTCTCTGGTGAATAGGATGCAGACCCCATCTTCGCTTACGTCCTTGGTGCCGTTTTTTTTTTTCCTTGCGATTAGATATGCTCCCAACGCAATAACTACATCTTCCTGGATTCGAGTGCAGTTTGCTTTAGCGAACTTGCACAGCACAGGCGCCATTTGCACAGGCAGTAACTGAAGGTCGTTTACTGGAATTGAACTATTTTGCTGGTTTTAGTATAACGAAATACGGAACCATCCGCGTGGGGTGTTTATTGGACACGCGGATCCTTTCTGCGTTCCGCATTCTGCCTCTCGGGTTCCGCTATCCGCGATCCGAGCGCCAAGAAAACACTGCTTTAGACTTAATGGACGTAAATGCCTTTTCAGAAAGGAGTACACCATTACGACCTTTTGTTCTTGTGCATATAGAGACTAACGGCATAGGCGTAAGAGCTGGAGGGCTGGGGTAGTTAAAGCCCCCTTCTCAGTCAAACATGTGAGCGGAAGTATGCTTCCCCCCTCAATCCATGGACGAAAACCCCTTATTTGTTCCCTCTCACTGTAAAAACCGCATGAACAAATTGCATTTACTTAAATGTGCCCAATATGTTGCACCAAATTGCAAATGAGGGCCCTCACACATTCAACAGTTTTTCAAAGGGAGTGAGATAACCCTACCCTCAGACCCCCAGGAAGGCGGTTTCAATTTTCATCTCTAGTCGAGAACATCTTTCTACGCCTGTGCACCGTGGCCCTCTTATTGTGTTAAAGAAGTACCCACGTGCCCAAAGCCAGAAAAGGTATTACTTGACATGCGGGGTTTACTTTCAATAGGCAGAACATAGCTTTATTTCAGCGGAATGGGGTGGTGTGATACGTTCATTTGCCAAAGGCAATAGTAATTTTTAATTATGAAGTCGAAAATTCTCTATCCTGACCCCTAAAAGGTAGGCGTACGTACTCTCAGTTCAGCTTTCTGAGGTCTTGATTTTCTAGACGCAACTTCTGAACAATAGCCTTTCTTTTGGATGTGTGCTTATGATTCAAAAGTTCAAGCCAACGTTTCCAGCTTTCAGTGGTCACGCTGCAGGAGTGTAGTGGACATCACCTTTTTTGTAATGGGCAATGATTATGACTTAAACTAAAGATAGAAGTAAAAAATGATAACAAATAAGAAAATGTCACAGCAATTTTTGTGGAGTGATATGGCAAGAGCGACGGAGAATCAGGAATAGACTGTCGGTGTATCTACACACTCAGGTAAGAACTCGGTTGAATAAGACGTTAATTGAAGTGAGAAAAAGGATGAAGGTTATTGAGTAAACATAGATAGAAGTTACAATGTGTCTGTCTCTTCGGCTTGAAAATTTGAACTTGTGACTGATGCAAAACTTTACGAACTTAAGTGGCACACTACTTCGGTAATTTATCACCATTTTTTACTAAAACTGCTCGGATCCCTGCTGTATGTATGGCGTCCTATTTCCGGCTGTCATTAAACGTGTCGGCCTAGGTACAGGCTTATGATGAGGGCCGTCGCGACCGGGGGTGTGGGAGGTGTCTTACCCCCCAAAGTTCGTCAGAGCGACGATAGTCGGAAAATCTGAAATAACCAGTTGGAATTTCTGCTATGATCTCAGTATAGCACATTTTCCCGACAGAGCCCATGTCAACTTTGTATATATTTTCCAACTACATCAAGGGAGAATAATACCAAACTTTATTTTCCTACTGTAAAATTGAATCAAATCTGTCCTTTGTCATGGAATATTGGTGTATGTATGTATGTATGTATGTATGTATGTATGTATGTATGTATGTATGTATGTATGTATGTATGTATGTATGTATGTATGTATGTATGTATGTATGTATGTATGTATGTATGTATGTATGTATGCATGTGTGTATGTATGTATGTATGTATGTATGTATGTATGTGTGTGTGTATGTGTGTATGTATGTATGTATATATGTATGTGATGGATCTATTGTAATCATTTTCTTTCACAAATGTTTCTCAAACTATCAGAATTTTCGCAAATTGTTCTCAAAAATTTTCGCGCGCTCCGCGCGCTTAAAACCCTACCTCAGTGATGCTCTTATGAAAAATGCCTTCCGATAACAACTTTTGGAGAAGCACAGCAGCAGAAGCTGAAAGCTGTTTACAAATTACCAGGTAAAAAACTGGTTTTTGAGTGGCATGTTGGTTTGTTAGGCAATTGAAAGTGTCTCGATGCAGATTCTAAACGCAGGTTTTGTCATGGAAATCTTGTAATGAAAAATTTCTGCGCGCTTCGCGTGCATGAGTCACGATTTGCACTTCATCTCATGACCATTATTAAAGTAATTATACCAGGCGCGGTTATACGGGGGCTATGGGGCTTTAGTCCCCAAAATTTTCCCTAGCCCCCAAAATTGAGCAAAATTTTATTAGACTCATATTAGTGAATACTTACATAGATATGCTCAGAAAATATTCCAAACAGCTATCTATCAGACCCGTACAGCTGGTACGTTCTGTAACGATTCTTTCTATATCTTCAAAACGCGCCATTTCATCTATAGTTCTGTCTAGTGGTAACGCCTACCGTTTTCAGCACATTGGATTTATTCAACGTTTCCTCAAATATTGTTCTGCCGTGTTGGCGTGTTTCTAGAGAAACAGGAAAATGCATCGTAACGAAGTTCTATCTTCCTTTTCCTCACTTTTGGAACATTCTTTCTTCAGCCTCGCAATCGTGGCAAAAATATTTTGTAAAGCCCGGGTAACACTGCCATGACAACCCACGACACAACGGCGACCACCCACCGTGTCGGGAGCCTTAATGGGCTAAGCCCGGGTCACACAGCTACGACTACCTGTGACTCTCCGTCGTAGATAATTTACATAAATCGTAGACATTCTGGTACCCCTACTGCATTCAACTACGATTGAATACGTTCAATCGGGCTGACGGCTTACGACACGACGGAACTCTAGTCGTGGAACAGGTCACACCGCCACGACCACAGCCGACGCGGTGGGTGGTCGCAGTCGTGTCGTGGGTTATCGTGGCAGTGGAATCCGGGCTTCAGGTAAAGAAATCCCCGACGACGACCATGCCTGTCGCCCCAACAAATTTCATGGTTTTGCTTTTAAGTAGGGCAGATTCTTCAAAAAAAATCCAAACTTTTTCAATTTAATGAAAACAAAAATGTGAATTTTTTTTCAAAATAACCCCACATTTTTCGGCGCACTTCGCGCTCCTTACATTTCGAGTCTGGCAACCCATTGCATCTGTCGGGGCTTAGAGTAGCTGGTCCCTAGTTACCTAGTTAGGGCGCTTGGCCCCCATGTCGGCAGATCAAAGCACCATCTCTGGCTGAGCCTGTATGCAGATTTTCATTTTGGCATTGAAGTATACCCCAAAATTTCGGCGCGCAATCCTCACAATCCACGTTGTATCACTATAAACATGGTAAGCACAAACTTACCAGTGAACTTTTCTGGCATAAACTAGGTGTACTTTCTGAAACGCGCTTCTTAGTCCTTTACCCCTTTTGCTATACCTATCGGGGAGTTCTGATATCACCTTCCTGCACCTATACTCTCCCTCCCGCCCATTCTCCATTGTTGGAAGCTCTTCGTCTGGATTTTCGCTCAAAATTAGTAAAAATACGATAGATGTAAAGTGCTTGGCGTCGTACTCTATATTATCATTTGGATGTCAGGTAATAAGCATTAAGCTATGTCATTGCCCCCTTTTTATATCATTGATCCAGAGCTCCCAGGAGGCCCTTTACAAGTATCTGCCAGCCTTAGATGCGCTTTTATTAATGCACAATGAAGGAAAGGAAAATTTTCGTAATAGCCCAAGAATGTTTCTGTTGACTGCGTGCATGTGTTTTTGCGTCAAAGCTTCGCCCGAACAGGAGTAAAGTAGCGAAAAAGGGTTTCAGGAGGTTTGTTGACAACGTATTCTTTTCTAAGACAACATACTCTCTGCTTTCACCTAACCAAAAATAAGAACTCACTAAATTATGGACATTTTCCAGCCATATATAATGAGTTCCAAAAATATCCCAAAGATAGCACCATTTTGCATCTAAGCAACCTTAACTTAAAAAAATTCCTCAAAAGGGACTCCCCGTAGCTAGGGTCATATGTTGGGGGGAGGGGGTCAAGGTGCAAAATTCCGACTGGCTGGATGTTTTCTCCAACTGAGTGGCACCTTTATGTTTTCTCCAACTGAATGGCACCTTTATGTAGTGACAAAGAAAGGATACCCACTGCTGTATACAAACGCAGGGGGCATAAAAAGAAATTGCAATTTACGCGCCGACACTCAGTTGGAAAAAGCATCCACCCAGTCGAAGAAATTGGAATTTACTTAATTATGGACATTTTCTAGTCATATATGATAAGCTTAAAATATATCCCAAAGATAGCACCATTTTGCATCTAAGTAACCTTAAATTAACGAAATATTTTTAAAGGGGGGGAGACCCCTCCCCAGGACGGCACCTTTATATAGTGACAAAGGAAGGATCCCCACTGCTGTGTATGGGTCGGTTGGTGACACGTCCCTTCTGCACGACGACAATGTGTTGGAGTGAAAACCAGGCGCGTAGCTATGGGGGCCTGCCCCCCAGATGTTTGCAAGACCCCCCAGAAATTGTGCCTGTCCTAATAATATGTGTACGAATTAAGGCAAGAGACTGATGCCGTGCCCCCCCCCCCATGTGATACCTAGGCACCCCTAAAAATTTCATCCTAGCTACACCCCTGGTGAAAAAAATTTTATTGAGCGTTAAGTGTTCCCATATGGTCATACTGTAGTCAGTTGTGGTTTTCACTCCAAAGTCGCCAGGGTAACGGGGAAAGACCCGGATGACCGACCGACCCCATAAACGCAGTGCGCATAAAAAATAGTGCAATTTACGCGCCCCCATTCAGTTGGAGAAAACATCCAGCCAGTCGGAATTTTGGACCTTCACACCCCGAAACATATGACCCTAGCCACGGCCCTGCTTCAGTGCATGTTAAAACACTGACACCTATTATGAAATGTTAAACATTTCAAGCTGAGGAATATATTCGTTGTTAATCTTGTCCGCATCGTTTGATACTGTACCTTAACCTCAGAACCTGACTGAGGAGATGGCTTAACTGTTGATGTCTCCGTTCAGGTCATATTTCCTTCAGTTGTAACACACCCCTTGCCTGTGTTGTTGGTGACAGTGTAACAATTTACAGATGGTAGAATTTTGTAAAATTATTGTGCCACACTTGCAAAACGTTGTCATGATGTGGTAGTTACCATGCATATCCACACATATCCACTCATCACAATCCAACCCCAATTTGCCCCATGCAATCTGTGTCAACCTGTATTTTGGGTGTTTCACACCTTGCCACATGTTCAGACAGTGGTCATGCTGGTCAAAGCATGACAGTTTGGAAAGTTGACCAATTTTTTATTAGTTATTAGAGACACCCATGTTTAAGCACAAATTAGTAGAAATTACACATGTCTTCAGGCTGCACCATGGTGAACCACAGTTTTACATGGTATTTCAAGTGTGGTATTGGAACCTTTGCCACACATTTGTTTTTGTAAGGGAAATATACTTCCAGGAGCTGTAGCACTTTCACTAGAAATTTCATGCATGTTTTCTCAAAATAGCATAGACCTACACTTTGCTTTAAAAACGACCAAATTTTCTACCCAAATAGGGGTCTTTAGCCCGCAGCCCCTGATCATTTTTGTACCCATTTTCCTGGCTCTCATCCCTATATTTAAGCAATTTTGATAATAGGCCACCCTTTAACTCATGTTTGATTCGCATAAGATGTTAATGAAAGCGGTTGCTGGTTACTTTGTGTACAGGATTAATAAACAAATCACACTATGTTCCAAAATATGCAAGCAAGGAAACATAAAGAGCTTAAATGTGTTTTAATAGTTAAATCAACTATGTGTCACGAAGGTTTTACAAACAAATCAAAAGTAAAATGCCGAAGATAAGCTTAACAGTTTACTAAATGGTTATTTTTATTTTAGAAACTTGGGTCTTTAACGTTGAAGAATCTTAAACTGAATTGTTAAATTTATGTCAGGAAGCTCATTCAAGCTGTATTTACTTATGATCACATCAACAGTGTCGTAATGCTATTTTCTTTCAATTTTTAAAGCTGGCTAAAATGTTTCTAGTGTTTCGCGCCATTGCTGTTAAAATGGTCACAGTTCCCAAATGTGAAATGACGATAGCGAGTCACATATACATTTCAACAGATAACCCACGACATAAAACAATTAGGGTTGTTCAGTGGTGAAAAGCAGCTCTATAACATGAACGGCCAAAAATTAAAGTGAGCCACTTGCAAAAGCTAATAAAATTTCAAATGTTTTGCTAAATTATTCTTCTCCCACATTATGTAAGTGGGATAAAAAACAAATCGCTTTCGTTAGAGCAAAAGAAATAATTTGGGTTACTTGGCAACACAAGAGTCCTGATCCGTTCACCACATCACTGATTAGCATACATACAGTATTGTTCCGCAAGCTTCTAGTGTGAACCTTGTTATATCGCTTTGTTTTTATTGAAACTGCTTGTCATTGTATACAGGATGAAACAATTAGCTGTTGGCTTTCTATCAGCGTTTGCCGTATTTTTGTAATTGGCATAAAGACAATGATCGCCAACATCGACAAACAAAAATGTGATTCCGTTCTAAATTGGAGTTTTTAAAGGTTTGAGAATGTATTTGAGACCTTTCGAGGACACTGAATCCAAATTCTTTTGGATGAAAATATGACGGATTATATAAAAGTTTATTGTGCATGGGTATAGTTTCTTTAAGTTTTTTTTTTCGCACTTGTTTAGGGTCACCTTGTGAAGACGATGTCACATGGTGGTGACTTTGTGAACCTCGATCACAGTTAATTAGACTTCATACATACACAGGTACTTAATGTTTTGGCGTTGAATAGACTTTCCGGCATGAAAGTGCGACATAATAGCTAAACCGATATGCATTGTGAGTTGTGACATTACACCTATATAGGTATGCGTTTAAGGCATGATGTCTATACTGGCATGGGTTCTCATCACCTCCCTGATGTTAGATATATCAGTATGCACTCATGAAGTTGTCAAAATTCAAGTGAGTCTTTTTCATGTGCTAAATCAGTGGTATGAGTTTGCGACAAGACACTTACCCTAATGTATGTTTGTGACTTAACTTTTCCCATTTCATGCTATGCGCTTTTAAAAAACACATTTGCCGCGTGTGTAGCTTCTGCAGTACCTCTGGTGATTATGTATTGCGTATAAATATCAAAGGACCAGTCTGAAGAACCCATTAGAATTTATTGCTTGTTAAAATAATATCTTTTCTACGCATATGGTTGGCCACAGTGGACATAATTACTTATTTAATGCTGACATTGAATCGAATTTATGTCCGCATTAATTCGATTTAATATCAGCATTAAATAAGTTTCAGTGTTAGCCAATCAGGGCACAGTTTTTAATGTCGGCATTAAATCGATTAAATATCAACATTAAATCGATTTAATGTAGACGTTAAAACGAATTAATGTCAATATTAATTATTTAATGCTGACATGAAATCAAATTAATGTCAGCATTAAATCGAATTAATGCAGGCATTTATTATTTAATGCTGACATCATATCATTTAATGTCAGCATTAAATCGATTTAATGTCAGCATTAATGCCTGCATTAATCATTTAATGCTGACATTAAATCGATTAAATGCCAGCATTAAATTGAATTAATGTTGTAGCACTTCACATATAGTTCTCAGTGCGCAATATACATATGCATAAAAGCTACGAGGCAGCCGCATGACGTCAGCACCTCTGTCCAATGGTTGCGGTACTCAGCAAGTGACCTGAAAGCCTACAGTAAGCACCGGCCTGACACCATTCATTAGCTCGTAGCCAACCGGACGGAACAGACGCTGGATGGTAGTTCTCAGACTTCAACGATCGCAGCCTCCAGTCCTAAACTATGGTTACTAAGAATTATTGGCCCAAGTGTGGGAGATACTTACAAGAAATTGCAAGTTCCACCGACACTGTCAGTCTTGTCATACCCGGGCATTAGCCGCTCGACCATTAATTTAATTGAGACTGCAGTGTTGTGTGTAGCTGTAATACCGTACCACAAGGAGTTCAAGCCACCAGGTCCTGCAACGCCATTTTGTTGCAGTGGTAGGCTATGAATGGACCCTTACTAAAATAGAAGTGAGACCATTACTATTGCACATCTCTGAAGTGGTGACCCCCACGTAAGTCCATCTAATCAACCCCAGTGTGGCCATATTTGGAACAGGAAGTCTCTTCGAGATTTTCGTCAACTAATTTTGTAGCTAGTCACACATAACTTTATACATGCACATTGCATTTCATACTACAGCTTAGTACTACACGCTAACGTTATACATACATTTACAACAAGCCTTACGGTACACTACATTACGTGCGAGGCTTCATATATGCTAATTGTTATTAGCTTGTAAAGAACTTTAGTACTGTACATTGCATTAAGGCCCACGTATTGTCTACCCCATTTGCTGTTACTGAAGCAGTCATACTTATAACTCGGGCAAAGGTAATAGGGTACTCACTGTTAATCAATTAAGTGCAGATGACTAGGTCAGTATTTTTGAAGATTTTAGGTCCCGCATTATAGCAGTTAGGCAACGTACTATAGAAGGTTTTTGTACTATGCCAACTGCTTGCATCAAGAAATTTCAGGATTGTAAAAACCTGACAACTCCTATTTTATCTGAGGTAGACCTAACCACTGCTCAAGTTTATTTAGACCAAGTATTGGATAAGGTCAATTCCCGTATTGTTGCTCTGAATAGTGGTACATCTTGCACAGTATCACTGCATTCGGATATTCGTAGATCTTCTATTCGTAGGTCGTCAACAACTCCTCAGAGAGGTAGGCGTACCACAATTTGATCTAGATTTAATTTACTGTATGACGGCCTACATGCCACATCAAATGTGAAACGTAAATGGTGTAATGCTGTGTTGTCATCCTTTCTGAAGGATAGTAGGAAGGCCCAGCAACAGTAGTTCACACAGCACACTTGTATATATTATTAGGGGTCGCTATTGTATCATACTTTTATTAGAACTTAAACCTGCTTGTACTGTAATTTACTTAATACTGTATATACCTTTTACGCAGCATGACTGATCCTAAGACTGCTGCTGAGGATAAGGGCGCAGCCGTTACAGCCGTAGCATTAAGGTTGCTCCCATGTTTGGCCTCGGGACCCGGAAGTATTCCTCGCCCAAGTAGAGGCCCAGTTTGAAACTAGAAATATCACTCAGGAACAAAATAAATATGCCTATGTTGTTGCGGCGCTAACTCCTGAGTACGCTCTAGAAGTTCGGGATTTAATTATTAACCCTCTTTCAAAACCCTCCTTATAAAACGCCTCCATCAACTCCTAAGAGCGGAAGAGTTAGGTGATCGTAAACCTAGCCAGTTATTACGCCGTATGAGGCAATTGCTAGGTGACCGTACACTATAGGTGAAAGTATTTTAAAACAGTTGTTCCTACGGCGCCTACCAACTAATGCCCAGTTAATACTAGCTTCGATGAGTGATACTGTCACAGTTGAACAACTGACAGTAACTGCAGACAAAATCGTTGAGGTACATTCTGAGCCAGTGGTTAGTACAGTAGCATTAGCTACGGCACAACCTGCAGCTCCATCATCAGAGTCCTCCAATGAAGGATCCTATGATTTAGAAGACCACGTAGCGGCACTAACTAAGCAGGTTCAAGCACTTAACGTGTCAGTTACAGGAGCAAACACCTGCTACACGTGGGCGCAGCCCATCCAGACGTAGTTCTTCTAAGTCTAGGGGTCGTAGGCCTAGGTCTAACTCACCACATACTGGTTAGGAATGTTATTATCACTGGAGTTGGGGGATAAAGGCAGGCTTTGTGTACCCCATGTTCATTTAATCAGTCAAACTCCAACGCCAGCGAGTAGAGGCGACTGCCTCGTCTGGCCAAAATACGAGTCACCAGTTCGTGATCGTATCACAGGCACTACATACTTAATAGACACTGGGGCTGACGTGAGTGTCGTACCTGTTTCTAAATATGGTAAGCAACAAGCTTCTGACTTTTCGCTAGAAGCGGCTAACAAATTTTTAATTCATACATACGGTCAAAAATCACTTATGGTAGATATAGGCCTAAGACGGTCATTTCGCTGGGTTTTTACTATTGCCAACGTAAAATGTGCAATTCTAGGTGCGGATTTCCCTGGGCACTTTAACTTATTAGTAGATGTAGGGCGGCGAAGGTTGATTGATTTGTCACCTCCTTACACATCACAGGAGCACCATCCAAAGTATCGTCTCCGTCTCCTACTTACTCACTCGTGTCAGAACAGACCCAGTACCGTTAGTTTTTGAACCTGTATCCACAACTTACTCGGCCTAATTATAGGGATATTGGGATCAAACACTCGGTGACACATCACATAGTCACCAAAGGCCCCCATGTACTGCCAGGCCCAGGCGACTGGCACCTGACAAGTTTAAGGTGGCTAAAGAGGAGTTGAACATATGCTCCAATTGGGAATTAATAGGTCTGCCCAAGGAAATTGGGCCTCACCACTACACATGGTACCTGAAAAAGACTGGTGATTGGCGTCGGTGTGGGGATTATAGAGCTCTTAACAGAGTCACGGTACCAGAAACTTACCCAATACCCAACATACATGATTTCACTGCAAATCTCAGAGGTGCAAACATTTTTAGTAAAATAGACTTAGTTAGGGCCTACCACCATGGTGACACCAGTCGAGCCCTAGCGACATTCCGAAAACGGCAATTACCATCCCTTTTGGCTGTTTTGAGTTCATACGAATGACGTTTGGCCTCCGATGTGCAGCCAGACGTTTCAAAGGTTCATGGATGAGGTCTTACGAAGATTACCTTTTGCTTATGCCTATATTGAAGATTTGTTGGCAGCGAGTTCATCACCGGAAGAGCATCTGTCTCACCTGAAACAACCTTTTGAGAGATTAGACAAGTACGGTAAAGTCATCAACCCTGCCAAGTGTACCTTCGGAGTTCCTTCTCTAGAGTTTGTAGGACATCAGGTTGATAGTACAGGTGTACAACCCCTACCCCATAAAGTACAGGCAATGCAAAACTTTGCCACACCGACGTCACTTACACAGTTACCTTGAGTTTTAGGTCTAGTAAATTTTTATAGGCGTTCATCCATATGTGTGCAACTATTTTACAACCATTAACCGACCTGCTTGCGGGTAAACGTAAAGAAAAGTTAATTACTCTGCAGGGAGATGCACTTAATGCGTTTCATAAATTAAGTCTAGTTTAGCCCAAGCTACTATTTTAGTTCATCCAAATTCTACGGATGATTTATGCTTGACAGTTGATGCTTCCACCGTTGCTGTTGGAGGTTTATTGCAGCGAAATGTAAATAATGTATGGAAGCCAATCGCATTCCTTTCACGTAGACTCTCTCCTACGCAGATGCGTTATAGTACCTTTGGCAGAGAGCTACTAGCAATATATTCAGCTATTAAGTATTTTAAGCATATGCTTGAAGGTCGTGAGTTCCCTGACCATAAACCACTGACGTATGCTCTACAAGCAAAACCTGATAGGCATTTGCCTCGAGAGATCAGGCAGCTTGATTACATAGCCCAATTTACAGCCGATATCCGGCACATTAAGGGCACTGAGAACACTGCCGCTGACACATTGTCACGCAGCACATGCACTGTCGGTACTGTTAACCCTAAAGGTACATTAAATTTAGAAGACATTGCGTCTGATCAGCAGAAAAACGATAGGCTATCAAAGCTATTAGAATCGTCTCCCTTGAAGGTTCAGGGCGTACCTTTACTTTGATCGGACAAAACTATCAAGTGCGATGTCTCTACTGGTGTACTTAGGCCTTATATCCCCTCTAAATTCAGACGCATGACTGTTTTTCATTCACTACACGATTTAGCACATCCAGGTATCGCTGCTACCAGGAAACTACTTTCCCGCCGTTATGTATGGGAAAACATGAATCTTGATATCAATAAGTGGTCGGAGTCATGTTTAAGGTGTCAACAATCTAAGATCCATAGACATACACAAAGTGTATTAGGGTCATTTGGATCACCTGGTAGACGATTTTCCCAGTGGCACTTACATATGGACATCGTCGGACACCTTCTAATAACTATTCGTATATATTAGCTATTACTGATAGGTTTACACGTTGACCGGAGGCCATTCCTATTTCAGACATTACTGCTGAAACGGTTGCCAAAGCTTTCGTTAACCGTTGGGTTTCAATGTTTGGTGTGCCAGATTATATTACTATTGATAGAGGCGGCCAATTTGAATGTGCACTATTTCGTAACCTAAATAACTTATTAGGATGCAAAAGGTTCCGACCCATAGTATACTACCCCATTGCTAATGGTCTGGTAGAGCGATTCCATCGCCAGTTAAAGGGTTCCATTAAGGCCCATGCACAACCACATGCTTAGACTGAAGTTTTGTCCCTTGTGATGTTAGGAATCCGCTCGGCTTTTAAATCTGATATTCAGTGTAATTCAGCCGAGATGGTTTACCAGGAGAACTTATAGAGCCGTCCCAACATTCCTTTGTACCAGACAGCGGTTATGTTGACAGATTACGAGCTCATATGTCTAAATTGCGTCCAGCTCTAACTAGGCCTACATCACGTACTACTTACCAACCAAAAGACTTAGGTACTTCTACACATGCATGGTTACGTAGTGATGGTGTCAGAAAAGCTCTAGAGACACCATATTCTGGCACGTATCAACTCCTTAATAGAAAGGATAAGCATTTACTATTAATATTAATGGACGTAAAACCACTGTCAGCATATATGGACTTTAGGTGGCTTATTATGATGATTATTCTAAGTAAGATGACAAAGATCCGATACCTACTCCACAATCAGTACGTACACCTGCATCTAAACCCAATACAGCAGACAAACCTGCCTCCAAATCTATTCTCAAAACTTCTCTTGGTAAGTCTAGTGTAAAGACAACACGGTCAGGTAGAAAAATACATTGGCCAAAACAGTATTTACAAGTTATCCACATACAGTAATATATAGTATCGATGACTTCAAATTTACAGTCATGGGGGGGGGGGGACTATGTAGCACTTCACATAGTTAAGAGTGCACAATATACATGCATAAAGCTACGAGGCAGCCGCATGACGTCAGCACCACTGTCAAATGGTATGCAGTACTCAGCGAGTGACCAGAAAGCCTACAGTAAGCATCGGCCTGACACCATTCATTAGCTCGTAGCCAACCGGACGGAACAGACGTTGGATGCTAGTTCTCAGACTTCATCGATCGCAGCCTCCAGTCCTAAACTACGGTTACTCAGAATTATTGGCCCAAGTGTGGGAGATACTTACAAGAAATTGCAAGTTCCACCGACACTGTCAGTCTTGTCATACCCTGGCAGCATTAGCCGCTCGACCATTAATTTAATCGAGACTGCAGTGTTGTGTGTAGCTGCAGTACCTTACCGCAACAAGTTCAAGCCACGAGGTCCTGCGACACCATTTTGTTGCAGTGGTATGAATGGACCCTTCCTAAAATACAGGTGAGACCATTACTATTACACATCTCTAAAATATTGGCATTATTTCAACCAATGAAGTCTTAGCATAATAGGATCAACCAATTGTATGAGCTGTTAGCCTCAGTCGCGGCGTGCGCGCTTCATGTGCATGCCATAGGCTTATTACTATACTAGTCCGCTATAGCTTACGCCCGTACATCACACAACGGGGCAAAATGAGCGAAGAAACTCATGTACGAACATTAGGACTATCAACTATTGTTAGAGACAAAATAGCATAAATAATGTTACGCAGAAGACAAGAAGTGAAGTATGGTCTTACCCCGTTACTCCTAACGTAGCCCTAACTTAGGCCTGAGCCTAGGATTAAGCCAACTAGACTAGGGTTGGCCTATTCAGGGTAAAATGGACGCGAGGAAACATGTTTACATTTGGTCTTTTCACTTAAATTCCCCGACGTCATACTATGGTGCGCCTACCGTGCCATAAGTCCTGAAATCGACATATGTCGATTTAAATTGACATATGTCCTCGCATCAGGGTTACCCTGAATAGGCCAACACTGGTCTAGATGGCTTAATCTAGGCTCAGGCCTTAGTTAGGACTACGTTAGGAGTAACGGGGTAAGACCATACTTCACTATACAGCTCTAGGATCCACAACTAGGCTTATTTACATGAATGGCCTTCCCTGCATGGACTCGAACTAACCTCTCTGTGAAACTTCTCAAAAAAAAACTTTGTGACATTATTTGTGTTATTTTGAATATTTGGCAGTCCCAACGGTCGAGCATTAGTTTCTTCGCTCATTTTGCCTCGTTGTGTGATGTACGGTCGTGAGCTATAGCGGACTAGTATAGTAATAAGCATATGACATGCACATGAAGTGCGCGCGCCGCGACTCAAGCTTTCTAACAGCTCATACAATTGGCTGATCGTAATATGCTAAGACATCATTGTTCGAATTCATGCTGACATTAAATCGATTAAATGTCGGCATTAAATGGTTAATGCAGGCATTAATTCGATTTGATGCTGACATACAATCGATTTAATTTCCTACTACAAAAAGGACAAAAGGCAATTACAACATAATCAGAAGTGACAGGGTACCGCAGGCAGAAGACAATAGTTCTATTTTAATGATCGGAGCTGTTGACATATCCCTTTTTTATACCTTAAACAATGATAGCATGCATTTCTACCCATTCACTTTATATTTGTGCGAAATCTTCAAGTCCTTACAGTGAACGAAAATACTGACAGTATCGTGGGTGAAATCGCCAGCAACTATTTGGGGTACTCACTTAACCCTAAAGACTTCAATAGAATCCACCGAGTTGGTCACAAAGACACCAAAAAGGCTAGGAACATCATCATGAAATTCTCCAGTTACGATGCTAGGGATCGTTTCATCAAGAATAGGAGGAAGCTGAAAGGCAACAAAATTGTTGTTAGATAGGACCTTACGAAGGTCAACCAAGGTCTCCTGAATGCCACCAAGAACATTCCCATGATTAAGGCTGCCTGGTCACACGATGGAAGAATCGTAGCTCTTGTGAACAAGAATAGCACCGAATTTACGAAAAGGATGGGGGGGGGGGGGGCTAATGACCTACAACAACTGCAACCAGTTTACTGCATCATTACATGCGGTTACGACTTACAATCCCTTGCAAACCAAAGGTTTACTTAGTTATTTAATCAGTTTATTACTTATTCTTTTCTTCAATGTTCGTATTGTATTGTAAATTATTACTTTCTTTTTCCCTTCTCTTACTGACATGTCTTGCATGCAACCATTTGATACCCTAACTAATGATGAACTTGTTAACACCTTTCAGGCTTACCTACATACGGATACTTCTAGTGATAATGGAAACCGTTTTCATAATTATGATGGTGAAGTTTTAAGCGATAGCGTAAATTTCAGCTCTTGTAAATTTTATAGTGACGGTCAATTTAAGGAGAGCTTTAAATCGAAATCCTCTGCGCTCTCAGTCTTTCACCTTAACATTAAAAGTTTACCTAGAAATCATCTTCAATTAGTTGCTTACCTGGAAAACCTTTCTTTTAAATTTGATATAATTCTCCTGACAGAGACTGGTGATAATATTGATCACTTGAATAATATCTTACCTGATTATGAGTTTCAGTATGTTTTACCTTCAATCAGATTTGGCGGTGCTGGGATTTTTTACAAAAATGTTTTCAGTTTACGCCAGTAGAAAAAGCAATTTAATACCACTCATATGAACTGCTCATGTTCTAATTGCCAAGTAGAGGATATCCGGCTTGTACTCAATTATAATAACATTTCCTTTAATGTTAAATCTTGTTACCGCCATCCTAAGGGTAACACTAGGCACTTTGTTGATGCCCTTGATAAATGTCTGGATTCATCTTCTGTCACGCCCCTGACCATTTTGAGGGGTGATTTCAACATCGATTTACTTGTGTTTGAGGATTTTCCTAGCATTAATGATTATGTCAGCGTGCCTTGACGTCATAATTTTATATCTACTATTAATTTACCGACTAGAATGAGTGCATCTAGCTTTACGCTTATTGATAATATTTTCCTCCAGTTACCTTCAGACTTACTTCATAATAAGTTCTTTTATGGTAACTTCTACACTAACATAAGTGATAATTTGCCCAATTTCTGTATTATTGAAGGTAATGAAAAGTCAAATAATATAGAAAGACCATTGATTAGATTTTACAATCAACGAAACTTTAATAAGTTTATCGATCAATTGAATCTATGGATAATACCCCTATTTTCGATACTACGAATGTCAACAGATCTTAAGACCGATTGAATGCGGTTTTGCAATCATATCACAATCTATATTTTTGTCTTAGAAGATTGTCTAGAAAAAGTTTAATGATAAGTCATGGATAACGCAAGGTATCAAGACAGTCTTTATCGCATAAAAGTATTTTGTATCGGTGGTATATCAACAATCATACCAACAACAACAAATCGAAGCTATCTTCTTATCAGCGTGTACTTCATCGGATTATTCGTAGTGCCCACGAATCACATAACAAAAATATTTTGTTGTCTAGACAAACCAGAGTTCAAAGCAAGCTTGGTCACTTATCATTTCTTTAGTTAAGGGTAAACAAAAGCGTCGTTTTCCTGTGAACTTAATCCGTCATGAAGGTACAACGTATTTGAGCGATTTTGATATAGCCTATGCTTTGAATGACTTCTTTTCATCGATAGGTCGCAATCATAGTCATGGGCTAGATTCATCCATAAGTCCTTCTGACTTCCTTGGTAATCCTAATACTGATTCAATTTTTCTTACACCTGTTTCTGAGTGGAAAATTCTAAAACTTATTCATGGGCTTAAGGATGGGAAATCTCCGGGTGCGCATGGTATCCCAGGCTACGCTTGTGAAGTCTATCTCTCTCGTGTTAGCTCCCATACTTACACACATCCTCAACGACGTATTTATATCTGGTGTATATCCAGGCACACTTTAAATAGCAAAAGTTATTCCACTTTTTAAAAGGGGTAATCGCTCACTACCAAAAAACTATATAGACACATTAGTTTACTCCCGTGCATAAATAAAATTCTTGAATGTTTCATAGAAAAAAGGATGAGATGTTTGTGAAACAGACACGATGTCATTAACAAATGTCAGTTTGGTTTTAGAGAAGGTCACTCAACATCTTATGCATTATAATAGACATTGTGAATAATATTCGTTCCCAATTGGATAATGGTAACAACGTAGTAGGACTTCACTTAGTCTTGAAGAAAGCGTGACTGTCGATTATGCTATTCACTCAAAGAAGCTTCCACACTATGGTATCCGAGGAACGGGGTATAACGTTCTGTCAAGTTATTTATCAAATAGAAAACAATGTACTTTTGTTAATAATACGTATTTACATTATACTTATGTCACCACTGGAGTACCACAAGGATCTGTACTGGGACTGCTCCTTTTTCTAATATATGTTAATGACGTCCAAAATGCTGCTCCCAATGTGTCAATTTGCCTCTATGGGAACGATACCAATGTCTTCCTAACTAACAAATGTTGTACAAGGTTGTTGAAATGCTCCATTGCTTATGCGGATCATCAGACACAACGGCAGTAGGTTCCATTTTTAAAGCCTTTGAGAGCTGAATGCTTTGAGAGCTTTTGCTTTAACTGTTCCCAAATTACCAAGTCACCTTATAAAACTTACTTAGGATTGACCATTGACGATAATTTAACCTGGAAGCAGCATGTAAATGAATTACGTAACTCCCTCCTTAGGTACATTGGTATTTTCTACCACATAATTGACATCTTTCCAGTTGATACGGCAGTGCAGATTTATGCCTTTGTTTATTGTAGGCTCTCTTATGCTATTGAAGTTTTTGTCACATCCTGTGCCACTTTATTTAAACCTCTGTAGACTATACAAAACAGATTACTCAAACTGCTTACTAAAAACCAAGACGTTATTGAACTGATCAGTCGCACTTGGATTGTAACCTATTAAAACTTAAAGACATTCATATGTATTGTATTGGGGAACTTGTATGTAAATATTGTCATAATTTACTATCAAATCCATTAGCAAATGTCATAAAACCCCCACATTCAACTGAAGTAACGATGTTAACTCATAATAATAATCTTTTTTTTTCTGATCACGTCATAAAGCTGTTTTGGCTCCTTGCTTTAGTAAAGGAACCTGAGTGTGTAGTCAGGTTGGCATGTGTGTGTGTATATATAGGTGTTCGTGTGTCTGTGACACATGCTTGGGTACGCTGTAACTCAACAAGGAAAAGTTAGACTAAGCTTGAACTTGGTATATAGATCCAACATAGTAAGAAGGTGTGCCCTATTGTTTTTGGTGGAGGTCAAAGGTCATCATATGGGGTCACCGGGGTCAAACACTGAAAACTTGTTGTTAATACAATATCTCAAGGTAGGAAGCTTGGATAGATTTTCATACTTAGGATGTAGATGGGTTATGGTAGGAAGATGAATCCTGTTGTTTTTGGTGGAGGTCAAAAGGGTTTCTTTTAGTAAAGGTCAAAGGTCATCGGGTCACCTACGGCGAAACACTGAAAACATGGCAAAACTAAAAGCAAGAAGGGATTCATATGGAAAAAGTGTCAACTTCAAGCCACAGCACTCAACTGATATGACAGTGTCAAGGAATCACTAAGCCTTTAGGCTCTCTGGTTTTCTTTTGTTTCATGGTCAATTGCTTTCATGAACGGTAATGTTTTTTAGTGTCCATCATATGTATGTAAACTTATTTATTTGAATGTAATTTTGTTGATGAGTATGTACATATGAAAAATAACTTGAATTGAATTGTTGCAAGTTAAAATAGTACTTAAAATATGAAATACGTCTACAACAACGGCAACGGAAACATCCTGCAAAGAAAAAACAGTTGGGTGAAAATGTCACCAACAATCGGCACTTATGTGAAAAAACAGAAATTTTTTACAATTTTCCCAACAGTTGTTGATAAATGGGCAAACTTTAAAAATTTGTTTCAACCTCATTGTTTTCCAGATAATACAACAAATCAACTTATTAACTCTATTCAAGGTATGTGATTTTTAATAGTGATCTTATTTTATCTATTGACGTAGTATTGGAAGGAAAAGGAACATGGCTTGCTGTTGCTGCTTTTTCTTTGGGGTTCACATAAGCTGTAAATACGTTATATCGATAAAGGAGAATCAGTACCAAGCCCTTCTTGCTAACAGAGGAAGAAAGCCGACTGCCGATCATCTTCCCAATGTTAATCTTTCGCCGTCGTATTCGGTTAGTATTGCTACCACTAAAGTATAATAAATTCCTTTTATGTCTCTAAATTTATTTCATGTTTCTTCTTAAAAATATATAAGACATATCTTTCCGTAAAAATGTTATTACTATTGAAAGGTGAGATGGTAACTGGTTGGCTATGTGCACATTTGATGATGATGATGATTTTGAAGTAATCGAAATTGAGAGGAGACAAGAGCCACATTTCAAAAACTCTGGAAATAGTTGATCTATAACAAAATACACTAACAAGACGTTAATACAATGGATACAAAATCAATTATGCATTATCAGCCAACACAATGTCTCGCAATCATCTTAGGAAGCAAATGCAGTTTCAGATTAAAAATAACACAACTTTTGTGATCTTGAGATAGTGGAAGAATGATTGGTCATGAGGAGTATTGTACTAGATAATCCACAACCATGCTTCGATGATTACGAATATTGAAGGAAGGCAAAATCTTTTGTAGCTGTTATTGTTACTCTGAGGTAAGACACAGAGTGGCTACCCACACTCAAATCACTTCCCTAAGGATAGAGAAGTTTGAATGGAAGTTGAAGATATCGAGACAAGTCGGGTACTTAGCTTGCTTGAACTGCGGAAGAGTTAAAAAAAATGTTACAACATCAACCAGCAGCCGAATGATAAAAAAGACTGAATTAGTGCAGTATATTCCTAGACCCAAGCTGAAACTATGGACCTTTTTAATTCTAGTACGTATGCTATACAGGCGTTTATTATTCCTGGATAAACACGGCTTCTTACGATTTCTTGTTCACTACTTTAAATTTAACCAATTGGCCATCTGAGAAGTATTTTCATTTCCAAGGACCTAACACAAATGGTACGGCGTCTCAGGCAAGAAAACAGAGCAATCAGAGTACGAGAAAGGGAAAGAACAGCTCTAAACAACAACAAAATCTAGAAAGAACTTACCTTGTAAATTGCCATGTGCATAACAATTGTTTTTGGTTTCTTTTGTTTGTATTATAATGCTGATTCTCTTTTAAACAAACGTGGTGAGCTTGAGTTGACTGTTAACAGAATCAACCCAGACATTATTTTTATCACTGAATCACTTCCAAAAGCATCTAGATTTAGTGTTCAAGTATCTGAATTAGGTATTTCTGGCTATCAGTTATTTACTAATGATGATCCAAAGAGAGGAGTGTGCGTTTATCATAAGGAGACGCTAACTTGCCGTCAACTGAAAAAGTTTACAAGCGATTCAAAGGACATTGAAGTTATCTGGACAGGGTTGGAACTTACTGGTAGAGATAAATTACTATTAGGATGTATTTATAGATCATCCAACAGTACTGACGAGCACAATCTGAAACTCAACCATGAGATTACTCAAGGAGTTAGTCGTAAATGTTACTCTAATATCCTTATAGCGGATGACTTTAACTACCCAGAAATAGACTGGGCAAATTGCTTATATTCAAAAAATTACAAGCATATGTCTTCATTATTTTTAGGAAACATCAGAGACTCTACCAACATGTTACAGGAAGCAAACATTCTGGATCTTAGTTTTAATGACGAAGAGGATATGATTGATAAAATAGAGTTTCTTGGCCCCCTAGGAAAATGTCATCATGGCGGACTAAGCTTTACCTATAAATGTTGTTATCATCAAGGCTCTCCTCACCAGGGCAAACTCCATTACAAGCATGGAGACTTCTTTCAATTAAGACAAAAGTTACATGAAATTGATTGCGAGGAAGAATTAGGTGGCAAAGATAAAGACGCTGCTTTTGACACTATCCAAGCTATATTGCAGGAGGTAACAGGGTGCCATATTCCATTCAGATATTTTAGTACTCCAGGGAAGAAAACAAGACCAGATTAGATGAACTCAACTGCCTTAGAAAAGGTTAAGGTGAAAACCAGGCTTTACCAAAGATTTATTTCATCTTTAAAGGACCATAAAAATACTTATTCTACCAGAAGGAATAATGCTGCCTACCTGGAGTATCTTAGGGCTAGGAACCAGGCTAAATAGGAAATTAGAAAAGCCAAACGTGATTACGAAAGGAACATAGCTGCTGAGTCTAAGACTTACCCAAAAGCTTTTTCTCAATATGCTAATTCTAGTTTAAAAACACGTTCTTGTATTGGAAATTTGATGGAGTCAGATGGAACAATTACTGCGGGTGATGTAGACAAAGCAGATGTCCTTAATTTGTTTTTGTTTTTATTTTTTTAAAAAATTTAGTTACACAGAAATACCTTACAACCATACATGCTTTTGATGATAGACTCACAGCTACAGTGCTTGAGTCAATCACAATCAATGAGGAGACTGTGTTTAACAAACTAGAAAGGTTAAATGTCAATAAACTCCTAGGATCAGATGGTTTGCATCCAAGGGTACTTAAAGAAGCCAGCAATGAACTAAGGAAACCGTTCACGATGTCGTTTCAAAATTGTCTATGTAAAGTAGCTGTTCCTAAGCAGTGGAAGGATGGGCACGTAATACCTATTTTAAGAAAGGAAACAAATCCCAGTGTGGGAACTATCGTCCGGTTAGTTTGATATCCATTGCTTGTAAGATGTTGGAAAGTATAATTAAAGACCACCTTTTTGTTCATCTCACGCCACATTTATCACAATCTCAACATGGATTTATTAAAAGTCGCTCTTGTATGACCCAGCTACTAGATAATGTTAATATTTGGACTAAATATCTAGACAAGGGTTAGTTAGTTAGATGAGGTTTAACGTCCCAGTTACCAACCAATTGGTTCAAGTCGAGACGACCACGCCTTTTTTCCAGTTGTAGCTCACTGGCTTGATTTCCCTACTCCATTGATTATGCTGAACACCAAGCACAAAGGCAGTAGGTTCCATTTTTAAAGTCTTTGGTATGACCCGGCCAGGATTTGAACCCTAGACCTTCCGGCTGCAAGTCGGATGCTCTAACCACTTGGCCACTGCAGTCGGTGTCTAGCCAAGGGAGTGCCCGTGGATGCAATTTACCTTGACTTTGCCAATGCTTTTGATTCTGTATCTCATCATAGATTGTTAAAGAAACTTAAGGGTTGCGGTATTGGTGGAAATGTTTTAAGCTGGATTACTGACTTCCTTAGCAATCGAAGACAGAGATTGGCTGTTAATGGATCTTTCTCTGAATGGACATCTGTTAGTAGTGGTATACCACAGGGTAGTGTGTTAGGACCTGTGCTTTTTATGTGTTATGCTAACGACATGCCTCATCTTGTACAAACTTTCCTAAGGATGTTTGCAGATGATGCAAAGATTTTAACTCCAGTTGAATTAGTAGCAAGTAGACAACAACTCCAACTAGATCTTGATAACTTGCAAAACCTGGATAATCAGTGGCAACTTCGCTTTAATGCCAGCAAATGTAAAGTTATGCACCTGGGTTCACGAAACGCATGTCAAGGTTACATAATGAATGAAACTAACAACAAATCTATCACCCTGGAAAGCACAAAGTATGAACAGGATTTAAATGTTTTCAAAGATAACGATCTTATGTTTAGATCACATGCTGAGGTGGTAGTCAATAAAGCAAATAGAGTTGTTGGAACTATAAGACATGCATTTACGTTTATGGGCTGTGATATGTTTCGCACAATATTTTTCAGTCTTGTTAGACCTCATCTAAAATATGGAAATGTTATTTGGCTGCATGGTATTAAAAAGGACATTAACACCATTTAAAATGTACAAAAGAGAGCAATAAAATTGGTATCAAATATTAGGAACTATAGTTATGTGACTCGGTGACTTGATAGAAGTTTGTAAGTACACACATAATTATTACTGCACTGAGCAATTACTTCATATTAACAGATCAAGTACAACAAGAGTCCACAGTTTGAAAATCACCAAGCAACACTGCAAGACTAATGTAAGATTAAGGATTTTCAGCTTGAGAGTCACAAATACTTGGAACAATCTTCCTGATTCAGTTATTAGTGTTCCACCCTTGAACACTTTTAAGGGCAGATTGAATGCATTTTATGGTGAAAGAAATTTCTATGTTGGACTGGAGTGGTGGTTCACCCTGTTGCACACTTGTTTCCTGTCAAGACCTTTCACAGCCTTTTAGCCTACAGTTAGAATCCTGCTATGCTATGCTATGTTATGCTATGCTATGCTAAACAATTACAGATTGTATTGTTATAAATAAGGCATACCGGGTTTACAGTTTTAACTGTGCACTTATTTTTAAAATATTTCTACACCCAAATATTCATTTCCAATGAAAATGAACCAGGAAGGCACCATAAGGGTGTGCAAAATCTCAAGGCTGGCAAAACACAGACATGGATTTATAACGCTCTACCTTCCTAAAAGGCAAGAAAAGATGTCAGCACTGCAATGACATAAGTCATTGAAAAATGTCCATACGTTTGTTGTTCATATGGAGTACCGAAACGTGACGTTATTGTCGTAAAAACACATCTTCTGGCTTCAAACGATTTTCGTCGTTCGGTTTTTGTGTAAGACTAGTGCAACATGAGTTCATTTTATGTTTTTAGGAGGATTACAGACTTCGAACGGATGAAATTGTATTGAACCTCGTAACAGATATTTTTTCGGAAGAGCACGACAATAGGTCAAATAAAGCAGAAAATTTATTTTCAACCAAAACCACCTAAACTTCACCAAAACTTCTATCTTGCAAAATTGATTGTGTCAGACCTCATTATTAAACATTCTAAAGGCTTAACTTCAGCCATGAAACTTGGACTTGACGGGTCGGGGGAAAGGGACTTGAGACTTCGAGCAGATGAATTTAAGGAAAATGGAGGGCTAAAACTTGGCTTCTAAAGCAGGACCAATCAGGAGCAAAGTCCAAATAGTATCATACCAGGTCACTACAACTTAAATGACATTGAAAAGGGTAATGCAAAGCCTTTCAAAAATGAGTAAGGGTCTTTTTTTTAAAACGGCCCTAGTTCGATAACAAAATTTTGCAAAAAATTGCAACGACGGTAGTTAATTTATTTACTATATATTGCTTGGGCATTGCATTTCTATATCAATTTACACATTGTATAAACTAAAAATGCTAAGGTGGGTGGACCATTCACCAGCAGGGATGATCATATATATATATATATATATATATATATATATATATATATATATATATCTATATATATATATATATATATATATAACGCTAATTCCCACCTTAAGGGGAAATTGTTATATCTGCTTGTACATAGGGCGAAAAAAGGATAATAAAATACATAAGAAATAAATTCGCCCTAACGTCTAAACATATAATTAACGTTATTTCAATGGGCAGCCATCCGTTCGTGTTTACAGCTAGGTGTCCGTAAATTTGACAACTTTGAAGTAATGGCATCTAGTTTGTAAATCTAAGAGGGCGCCCTTGTAAGTTTACGTATTCCTATAGAAAAAGTGTGTGGAAACGTTAAGGCGAAACTTATATGTCACCCGAAAATTTTTTTCCCCTTAAGGTCGACTTTTCAACAACAACTTTCCCCCTAAGTGCCGAATTAGTGAAATATATATATATATATATATATATATATATATATATATATATATATATATTTACATTTATATATATATATAAATATACATATATATATAACCTTACAACCTTTATCGACCTACATACTACTATAGTGCTCCGCAGCATTTCGACCCTATATATATATATATATATATATATATATATATATATATATATATATATATATATATATATATATAAATATATATATCTATATATATATATATATACGGAAGTGTAAATGTGACGTTGCGACTTCTAAATACAGAAACTGAAGAATGGTGGGAAGCGGACACAGTCGCATAAATTTTTAAATCTGTGGAATATGCGTCTAACATTGGCAACCTTTGCCTTAGTAAGAAAGACGATACCACCAAATGATGAAAAATTGAGGTCCGAGCTGGGTTTGAACCAACGACCTACTGCTCAACGTGCAGTACGCTCTACCAAATGAGCTTTCGGAACTCTGCTGGAAGATCTGGTCAATTTAATTCAAATACCAGACGGGACAGTTTTCCATCATTACGTCACTTGTAAGCTCGCCCAGCTTGTGTGAATACGGAAGTGTAGATGTGACGTTGCGACTTCTAAATATATTTTTATATATTTAAAATGATTGTTGTCGGAAGTTACCTTGTTCAGTGTCTTATTTGATGTCCTTTTCCAAAATTATTTTGATGCTTTTATTATATTGAACAAAACTGAAATTGTGTTGAAACTGAATTTGAAAGCATTCGTATTTGTGTTAAATTTAAGTAGTCCGAGTAGCGATTTCACGTTTCTCAGTATTTATGTTGCAGACATGGTCTCACTCAGAAGAAAATGGAGGTTTTCCAGCTTTACTGACGCTGGAGAAATTCAGCGTACAACGTTCCGAGGATGAGATAGGTTGTTTTGTTCTCAAGGATGAATCTGAAAATCAGGTACATATTTCACTATGTCTTATATCTTTATAATGGAAACAAATTTACACAGTTGCAGGCAATCTTTACCCTTGGCACTTGCTTCGCAAAAGGGGCTTAAAAGGGAAAATACCTTTCCTAAAGGTCGAGGCCACATTGGCCCACTCTCACGGTTTTTGATAAGCAATGCATACAATCAAAACTTAGACAATAAGACCACGTTTTACTTTAAAATCAGCTACAGTGGTTAAAATTGCCTAAATGTTCTCAAAAGTACATTTTCCGTATTTTAAAAACCTTGCATTGGGAGCTACACTCCCCTGGAAACTTAAGGAAGCGGAGCTAAGTAATACCCTAAAGAACAAATTATGGTGATACCTCAGCATACGAGGAATCACGTATCTCCCCAAATATTTCAAACCTCAATGCCAAAAAATTGTTGTCCATTCCGGGTGTGTCGATGGGCTCATCCAGCTTTAAACCCCCTTATTACTTCATAGCTAATGCAAACCCCGAGATTTTTTTCCTTGTTATGGGTGATTCAAAACAGTTTCAAACCAATAATACTTGACAAATCGAACTATTTTTAATTTTTCCCTGATACGCTTTGGTTCTTCAATGAAGCGATACTCTTATGAGAAGATTTTCTCCCTCAGAGAAATACCGTATAGGACGATCTCTTATCATTACGGGAAGCGTTAATGGAAGGAAGTGGCTCGGTCATAATGCAGCCTTTGACATAACCCTTCTCTATCCAAAATCCCCTTGCATCCTCAAAGCAAAAGTCAAAGGATGCCTTTCATGGTGTGTCTTTTTATTGATCGAGAAGATGGTTAAATCCATTAGTCTTTTGGCCGCTATTTCCCTTACACTACAGACCTTCTGAAGCTCTCTGGTCCCCCTTGTAATACTAAGCCTCCGTCACGGGCCCCACGAAGGACCCCTGGCACCGACTCCAGAGAGAGCCGTTTGGGCTCGCACTGCACCTTCCGTGCATTTCGAATTTAAATTTCGCAAGCCATCTGGACGTTGTGTCTACAGTGTTCTCCACTTTCTAAAGAGGTCACTGGCCCCCTCTCTTAAAAACCTGTCTTAAAGTCATGTGGAACTCCTAGGGAAACAAAATTAAAATTGACAGTCTCTTTATGATACCCTCTACGTGTATAGCCATGCATTCGCTGTGATCAAACGGTTACAGCCCGCTATACTGAAGGTCCGCAAGACCGAAAGGTTTCCGAGACTGGAGGTCCGCGAAACCGAAGGTCTGCTAAAACGAGAATCCTCGAGACCGACAGTCCTCGAGAATTGCTTCACCAAAACTGTATGTTCGTGGTTGTTAAAAATAGAAATGAGAACCACTGGCGCTTTCATAGAACAAACAAAATTAAGACACCTAGCCTTTTATACGGGAGTATGTCCAACTTGGTTTACAAATGTGTTACACTGTAGTTTATCATTAATTCGCCCTCAATCCTGCGAGTGTGTCGCCGACCTCGAGAACTAGTGCGAGAGAGCGTGATTTGGACTGGCCTCAAGCTCTCGTAACATTTCGTTTCTATGGACCTCCTCGGGGTATTAATCACGACCCCGCAGAGTTTGTAAGTGGGCCACAAGGATTAGTGGTGTCAACAAAACATACCCAAATGGGCATTAAACTCCTACGAAGTGAGGGTTACAACCCAACCACCACTCCAGCGACAGCAAATTTACTTTCCGGTTTAGCTTACGCAAATCCATCTTTGGTCTCGCGAACCCTAATTCACTTTCGGTCTCACGAGCCCTTGCTTCATTTTCGGTCTTGCGGAACTTAGGTCTTACAAACCCAAATTCCTTTCGGTCTCGCAAACCTAAATCGCGATCATACGTCAGCCGATTTACGGCTTCGCACTTATGCTTCAATGTAATTTCAGTCTCGCGGACCTTTGGAAACCCCCGTGGTAACGTTTAATATGTTTGCAAAGTGCAATATGTGATAAATTTTGTTCTTACGTCCTTTGAGAATTTCTGATTGTCCAAGATTAATTCCTTTTATTATTTCAGACAATATTGGTTTTCTTTCCTTTGTGTGTGTACTGCTTATTACTGAAGGTTTGTGTAATGAAGAATTTGCCGTCATGTTGTGGCGGTGCCAACAACTTCATTTACTCGGATAACCAAGGGAAGGAGCTGATACGTGTGTTTCTAGAGTATAATGCACCGCAGGGAAGTCGACAAATTGGCCGTGTGAATTTTTGGTAAAGTTTTTGTAATGTTCATAGAAAATGTAAGATTCATCATAAGGATCAAGACATACTTCATGGCACCCCGCAGTGCTTATAAGGTAGAGGCTGCTTTACCACGTATTTTCTAAAGGAATTAAAGAGATTAGTCACTTGGTTTTATAACAGAAGCGTTATATTGAGCTCTGGTCTTAATTGACATGGAAATCCTTTGAGAGCATATTTTGGAAAACTACTAATTTGAAAAGTTGGAACGTTGATAGATTGTTTTCATACAATGTATGTAAGCCAAATTGAGGTTAAAACATGTTACTCTAGTAAAGATTAATATGTAATATGATGTTTTGGGGATGACTGAAAACCTTGTTCATACAGCAATTCTTCAAGAAGGGTTACCGCGTAAGACGATTTATACTCAGCATGTCTATGTCCACTTCTCAGAAAATTTCACAATTTCTTCAAGGTCATTTTGGATCAAACTTCAAAGGACTTCAGATAAGATGTATTTGGAGAAAATTTTTTTATCTCATGCACACAATGTTGAGAGCTATTGTTGAGGATAGGAAAACGGCTGTGTATATGGAAATTCAATTTTGTAAATTATGATTCGAAGTCAGACTTTGAAAAGTTCTTACGGAAGTTTTTCAAGAACGGGAATAGTAATGAATTTCATGGAAGACAGATGAATACCTAACATTTTGTAGACTTCTTTTGCTTTTTTATTGGCAAAGGTCTTTTGGCATCACCAGAGTCAAACTGTGGAAGCTATTGAAACTAGAAGATAAAATTTGATTTACCTCATTCTTGACAAGCAGGTGTCTTATATTATATCCCTTATTTTGTGTGAAGTCCAAAGGTGATTTAATGTTAATAGATATCAGACTGTTTGCATGATATCTAAAACTTGTTTTGTTCCTCCCCTTGCTATTCATGGTCACAACAGTGTAAGTCATTCCGGAATATGTGAACCACTCAATAGGAAGTACCACCTCTTTAACATGAAATAAAAATTATAAACACAGACCTATAAATTTGACAACTAGGACTTTAATAGGCTGTAGGATTTCTGTTCTCAAAGATGCAACCATGTATACACCCATAACACAGTGAATATAATGTGCTGAAATTTTCTTGGATAACTGTATTGTTCTCGTGCTCAAATGTAGAATAAACCCATATGCAAAATTTAAGCAAGTATACAGAGAGATATATATTTTCCCCTTTTTTTTTTTTTTTTGAAGCTTGACGTTTATTTGTTCTTCCTACAAAATTTATGGCGAAACGTCAGACTTCCATCTAAATGTGAACACCAACCAAAATGGCAAACTGGTAAGTGACAAGACAAATAACCATTACGTTCTGTAAATACCAGAGTCAAAAATAGATTAAAACATGCACAAAAATCGCCGGATTATTACTATATCGTTGAAGTAATAGATATTATAATTTTTGTTTTTCAGTTCAAATCATCAAGAGATAAGGAAGAAAAGGGACAAGTTTTTACTACAGGAAAAGGAGCAAATGGACAATTCCCAGCAGATTTGGAACTTGGGATGAAAATTGCAATTATTACGGAGGGAGTCGGTCTAATTATTTTACGAGATAAACGTAGCGTGTCCTCTAGACCTCGTTAGACCTTCCATATGGTCTTCAGCTGACTAAAAATCTGTTACTGCAACCGTTTTTGGATGTACCTGTGTTATGATGGTCAGTTATATCATGTAACTAAATGACCGTGAAGTATACAAAGTAGCGATACACTGATTTTGATTTTTGCGAAGAGTATTGATTTAAAACTTATGTTGTACCAAGTAGACACATTGAATATACCAGGAGTAATTTTGCATTATAGTAAATATGTAACCAAATGTTTTCCAACATACTCAAAAGGAGTTCTCTTACAAGCAATTCTATGCATTCACACAGAGAAAAAGTGGCGTCGCTAAGGAATAGGGAGTAGGATGGCAGCGTGGGAGGTCTCGAGAACAGGCTTTGCCTCGACCTGCTCGAGGCCAATTTTTGAGAACTAAATTGGCTCAGGCCTCGACCCCGTGAGCTTATGCTTCGGGCTCCTACAGCTGGCCTTAGAATTGTAAACCAAAGTCTTTTAAGGTCTCACTGATGCTAGCTGAGTGTTCAATCATTTGTAGTAGATGCCCGAAAAAAATGTTTTCCCGCAAGGAATGTTGACCAGTATTTAATTTTAACATAACTCTGTGTGTCTAAATATGGAATTGATATACAGCTGGGATTAATTTAGAGGAGCAAAGGGCTCCTTAAAGAAAAACAGATTGCTAAAGCCAACTCCCATTTTTCTCCCAATTTGGAAAGTTTCGTTGGGGCCGAAATTGTTATCATTAAAATAACGCTAGTAAGTCATAACTAAATGCCAAATTTTCTACTGCAATGTTTCAAAGGGGTTGATATATTAACACATCCTGATACCGATGTAGGGTACAAACACATGAAAATTTAAAAAAAAAACACTCTTTAGTTTTGAGGTGCTCTGTTCAGATAAGGAAGGCATGAGTAGCGTCCTTTAATAGTTTTCACACTACTCTGTAGCGTGACGTGTAATTATCTATCCGTGAAAATCTATGGTAAAACGTCGTATTTCCTCTTAAACAAAAACAAAACGTTGATAAAAATGGCAAACGAGTAAGGGGGAAAACCTTACAAACTTTCTATGTATGTTTCAGGTTGGACAAGTGTTACAGCATATTGAAACTTCTCAACCTGTAACAGAGTTACAGTTTTTAATTTTGTATTTAATTTTCTTTTATATAAAATGACAACAGGTAGTTGTATTTCTGTCAGTATTATAAATCACAGGTTTTACGACATCAAGAAAGGGAGGATGGGACAATGAAAACTTTCTGGGCAATTTAGAACTTGGGACGGGGGTGAAAATTGTTTCATTGCTCAAAAAGTATGTATTATTTTTCAGCGTCCAGAATATCCGTGGGTTAACAAGTCAGGCATCTTGTTTGATAGTTACAAGATTAGAAACAGAAGATTATAAGAGACTTCAGAATGATGGTTGTTTCTATAATCTTTGTGTGAGTGTAACTGAACCACAGCACTAGCATGTATCCATGCAACCTTGTTATATACCGTACAAGGTGCCATTATTTATTATTTGTCATCAAATATTTCGTAGAAATACTAGACCAAAAAAGAAAGCTTTTAACACAATAGGTGTCTCGTAGTAGCTATTTAGACTTTGTCAGTTAACGTAGTGTACAGAAAGAGCCCAATATTTTTCCGCATTTTAACAAAGTTTCTAAATTCGCATTCTTTTCAGATTACTCATTTGATTTTAATCAAAAGTGAAAGGAGGATTCTTTTATCTGCTTGTACAATAGTATTTGACTACTATTAATAAGCCCCAAAGACTAGTAATTTCAAGTTTTAGTTTTGACAGGAGGGGATAATAGCATGGATTATTAATTTAATGGTTTATTATGTACACATCCTTGACCTATTATAAGATGCATATTTATGAAAGAGATTGATTCTTACCTTTGATTTTCAATATTAAAATATTATATGTTATTGAAAATATATTCAAATTGGATGGAAGGGGCACAATTGCTTTTTCCAAGAATAGAAATTAAAAGTTTTGATCACATACGTCTTTGATCAAATAATTTAAAGAGCTCGTAATACTTTTAAATTTAAGTCGCTCCACTGTAAAACATTTCTGTAAATTTACAGAAATGTTTTACAGTAATAATATAATTTTGCTCTTTTATATAATTATACTGTTATTTAGCTAACAAACATGTTTTTAAGGTAATAAATCAGTTAAATAACATTAAAGCTCTGTTTTGTTTCAATTACAAACATTTTCAGTTTTAAAACAAACCGTTCGGTACAATATCTGTAAATTTACCGGTTTATGACGTATGCTAAAATTGAACTTAAACGGGCGGAGTTTATTTTTGTCCATATTTTTCGTTTACAATGATTGCTACCTCATTGCTTGATGTTTTGTGT